>VALG01011183.1:0-16980 GCA_009835305.1 Ipomoea purpurea
CTATGATGCGCGTACTTGCCACATACCCGCACTTTCTGCAGGCTTTGCACTCCTCTCAATGGTTAACTCCCGTTGGTTTTAATTCGCTTGCCGGTCCCTTTGTTTTTTGCTTGAGCTGGAGGTTTAATTGTAATGGACGTCGGCGGCTCCACACCACAAAGTGCCGCGATGGCTACACCGTTGCCCTTTGGGGGGTTAACACCCATACCGTCGCTCAAGAATCGTCTCTCAGTTCCTCTATTACCTGTAGCATCCGCGTTTGGCGCACTGTATTGCTTCCGACCATCGCAGTGCACCTGTGTATCTCAGTCCACAACCGGTTAGGCTCAGATTCTAAAGGGGGGCAGTCAGAACATTGAGCACACCAATTAGCTAGTCCTTCCTGCTTACACCCGCGTGCTGCAATGTACCGCACCGGCAAGCTCGCCATTTCAGCATCTTTGAACACAAGAAACATATGCTGGCAAACTAACCCCAATCTTTCAAACAATTGCAATTGCATGACACAATACTCAAAGATGGCATATATTCAACAGTGTGGACAACGTTGTACTCCCCTTTAATGTCGTAACGGATGCACTCACCATCAGCACGGATCCCCACAACCTTACAATAAAAACATGCAGCCTCAATCTCTAGCTGGAGCTCATAAAACACTTTTAGGGTGAATACCTGCGTTGTGTGTCGCTCCAATGCTAAAGGAGTTTTGAACTCAGGCAATGACCCCTCACTCTCAGCATTTAGTTTGCTTTGTCTGTGCCGTTGCGTTTCCAGGACACTTTCGTATTGCACGTAAAACTCGACCAGGCTACAATGTAGGCGTGTGCTTTTACCGTACGCACTGTTCTCTGATTCTGAATGCGATGTGGTATGTAGGACACCGCTCATGGGTAAATCTAAAAAATAAGATTGAATCCAAAACACCCGTTCTGTGTATAACTTGGTGAACCATCTGTAACACCCCAGATTTTCAAGACATTTAAAACTTATATAATAAAGGTAATATTCATTAAATCCCAAAGCGTAACATAGTGTACGGCTATGCCACACCTGGCTAGAGAACCCAGGTGCACAGGCTGTCTAACTAACTATCCGAAATATAAATGCATAAATGGCACGCAGGCCGAAAGGGAAACTATCTACTTCTACGCTCCAGTTCTAGCGCGCTCCAGTGCTCTAATCTCTGTGCCTGAAAGCCAAATATATCTGTTCAGCGAGAGATGCTGGTAACCCACTCCAACGCGTTGAAATACAATACATATAGCAATATATATAGATATACGAAAACCATTTTGAGCATGAAGATATATCTACGAACTCTAGCTTTAAAACCGGGAATGACTCGACAGATAAGCCAGACACAAGCAACAGTTATAACAGTCATAAGCAGTTCACAATAGATAAGGCAAATAAGGCAAGCATAACAAATCATAACCAACATAAACAGTCCCAACATAAATCCATCACATCCATCAAGATACTCATAACCACAACTCTTCCATCTCAACACATAGCACACTTTGTTGGCGCCACAGGACCAATCGCATGCCCATACATGAGGGTCAGCGCATATAGCTCTGACACGGCCCCGCAGCACCCTGCCCCGTATCGCACACGGAGGGTCGATCGCAATGAACCGCAGCTCATAAGAATGTGTTCTGACTGTAGCAGGAAACCATCTGACTACAGCCAGCGAACCGCAGGGAGAATGTCATCTGATTGCAGCCAGGAATTCCCATCTGACTACAACCAGCTTCTGAGGGTCATCCGACTGCAGCCAGGAATTCCATCTGACTAGCCAGCTTCTGAACCGCAGCTCAGGATAACCAATCCGATCGCACCGAATTGGGCAACACACACACATAACACATAGCAAGCACATGCAACCCACATTACACGTTGGGAGGGGAATACAACGTATAAATAAACCTATGCGTGATCCATCACCAACTAGGAATAGCCCTACGGGGTTCATACTTCTTCCACCTAGGTCAACGGGATACCAATTCAACTAGCATGCAATATAATCGACTCATAAACCTACGAACGGTACCCGAAATATCAAACTAGACATAGGCACGACAAACGGGTCCGTTGGGACACCACGGGGATCGGGGAAACATCAAACGGGGAGCCGGGTCCCGAGGGGGGAAATTCCAGCGGGTAGCCGGTGGGTGGGGGTCACCCGCCGGCTGCCCGCCGGAACATGTTCCGGGCAGCGGGTCGCCGGTGGGCAGCTGCCCGCCGCCGGCTGCCCGCTGCCGGAACCGGCCGTGGGTAGGTGGCGGGTCCCCTACCCCCCACTGACTCTTTTCACAACTTTTTCGCCCGGGAACCGATGTGGAACCCGAAACCATGCTTAGACACTTTACAACGCAATTAACGACAACACGTAGACAATTAACGGATCAAATACGAAACGAACGGCACATAACCTATCATGCTTTTCTAAACATAATCAACACCCAAACATGCGATTTCCCACCCGATAATCCAAGAATAATCATACGATACAACCTAGGGTTCTAATCACTTTTATGTTAACAAGAATACGATTCGTCTTCTAATTGCAAGATTCGGTAAGAACAACATCATCAAGGATACAAAATCAAGAACATCATAATCATCAAACAACATATAATCATCAAGAATCCAATTAATCATCAAGAACATCATAATTATCAAGAAACTCCCAATATCAAGATTATCAAGATTCCCCATGGAATCATCATTCAACATCAATAATAATAATCATAAATCATTCACAATAATTGGGGAAACCCTAAGGGGAATCATAACTATGAAAATAGGTTTTGTTGAGACATGGGTTACCTCTTAGCCTTAATTAATTCCTTGGCTATGAAGGATCTTTCTTTAAGCTTTCTTGCTTTCTTGATTTCTCCTAGGGGAATTCTTGGAACTCTTTGGGTGGTGAGAGATTATTGTGGTGGGAATTCTAGGTGCCTCCTAAGTTCCCTATTTATATATTTAAGACTCCTAATTAGGGCCTGAATGGTATGGGTTTTACTAATTCTATTCCTTATAGGAATTAAAGGGATCCTAATTATAATCTGAATAGTAAAAGGCCTACTTCTTTATTCCTAATAGATAACTAGGTCTAGGATTCCTAATTAGATCTGAAAGTAAAAGGTTTACTTTCTTTATTCCTAATAGGCTTAAGCTCTAATTTAGGCAAGGGTCCACGGTTCATGGTGGACCTATTAATTAATTAAAGGGAAACCTAACATAATTAAATCATATTTAATTATTATTAGCGGGATTAATTAAATAATTAATCCAGGATTGAAGGCCGTAACACGGGGTGTTACACTCTCCCCCTTACGAGAAGCTTCGTCCCCGAAGCTTAGAAATCATTGAGGGTTAACGAGTCAAGAGTAGAACGGTGGTCCTATAGACAAGGTATTCTACGGGGAAACTGTATAATTGTATGTCTATGTGTGTTGGGTTTTTGGGAACGATTAGGTTTACAAGACTAAGAGAGTGGGTTTCAACTTGAGGACAATTTGAATTCAATAATTAGGATCAAGGTTTTCAAGGTCGCAACTTAGGTTGTGAGGTTTGTCGCCTTGTGCGGAGTCGTTAAAAATGGAATCAAGAATGGGGTTTGAAGGGTAGAAAGGGTTTTGAAATAAGGAGGGGGCCGATTTTCCGAGGAAGGGAAAGGAATTCGGCTAGGATGGGTTAAGGGTTCTTGATCTCAAGTGAATAATCTGGTTTGATGCTTTGATCACGATTGGTCGACGAGCCGTTTTCCTCCTTCCTTGGTGTTGGCGCTTGCTTGACTTTAAGATCCTTGTTAGACCTTGCTTCCCAGGCTAAGGTTTCATCCTTTCTTCTATCTTGAGGGAGTTTCCCGTGGTGATTTAACACTTACTTCTTTAATGCGCCAAGGTCTTGACCAAGTTGGGCAACCAAGCCAATTTCTTTAGGGCGACTTCCCAAATTCTTCCCAAAGTCTCTTGGGAGTCGATGGACTTTGGTTGAATTTCTCTTCTTATTGATTTCATTCCTCTTTAGTGGATGAAATTCTTAGTAAGACTTCATGTCTTACCCGGGGTTCGGCTTGTTGTGCCTTTTGTGTTATTTTTAATGATGAAGGTGTCCTTGCGTGCCCCTTTTTCTTTTTAAAGCGCAGTCGGTTAAATCTTGTTGTGGGATGACTCGGTGACCTTACGAGTCATCTCATTTCCTTGTGGGTCCTTAATGACCCTTGAAGTCTTGGCGCGAATGTGCTCTTTCCCATTTTGCTTAGCACCATGGACTTACGTAGTTCTTGATTCCATCAACTTGTAGGAGTCCTCTGATTTGTCGAACGACGTCCATGGTTTGGAGGAGTCCCGGTTTTAGCATTTGACTTTTAAGGTCTTCGGGTTCTTAGCACGAGTTCCCAACTCGCCTCCTTGGTTTGCGCAATCCTTTATGCCAAACATCCTAGTCGGTTGTATCGTAGGATCCAACTTCAATTACTCGTGCAAAGTATTTCCCGATGGTGCCTCGTGCGTCAAGGTCTTTTTACGTAGGATACTATGTTTGGGTGGTCCATGGTTTCTTATCCGAGACTCACATTCATCAATCGAGGCACACAAGTGCGCCGCAAATCAATAAAATGAGGGGTTAAGAAATCAGCACATTGTACCAGTGGGCGCGAGTGGGCGGGTCGTCGCTGCCAAGCTCCTGCCAAGGGCCCGCAAGGTCCCGTCAAGGACCCGTTGGGGAACCC
The DNA here is from genome assembly GCA_009835305.1 of Ipomoea purpurea. NCBI lineage: Eukaryota > Viridiplantae > Streptophyta > Magnoliopsida > Solanales > Convolvulaceae > Ipomoea > Ipomoea purpurea. The sequence goes on from VALG01011183.1 coordinate 4,742, forward strand.
GCGGGAAAATGACTAGGAAGAGTCAATTCCTCGGGAAAGACCCCAAAAAGGCACCGATTCATGTCTGACAAGTCCCATGCCCTTGTGCACTAAAAGGGCTTTGATACATAGGGATGACCCATCGTACAATGTTTATTGATCCTTAAGCACGAGTTCTAGATGAGTCAAGACTCTTGTATGTTCGTTCCGCTTAGTAGGTCGGGTCCGGTTTCCAATCAGCAACCTCGTCATCTTCACCGGGTAGTTTGGTTATAAACCAACTTCGTCTTTCCCTTGCTTGATTAAGGGTAAGCCCTCTTGGTTCTTCTTGGAGTTCGGCTTGTTGCCCGCTCTTTGTTCAATCATTTTGGTGACCGAGTGCTCGGTGATGCATTTCCCTTCCTTGGGATGCATTTGATTGACTGCCCTTGACGTCGCATGGTGTATTGGCGACTTTGCGTGTCTCACGTACTTCTCACGGTGCCTTAAAACCATCAAGGTCCTTGTTCCAAGGTAAGATCCTTATTGCTGTGAGGTTCTAGTTGTATGATACTTTCCATGTGTTCGTTGCCTCTTCTTGTCATATCGAGCCCTTTTCGGTGATTCGTGCCAACATTAGGAAAGGTGTCGTTGACGTATACCTTACTTCCTTGCATTCTAAATTGGCGTTCCCAGTCTCCGGGCTGGGATAGTTGCGCCCATTCGTGACTAGTTCCGAAAGGGTTCGCTCATGCTGGAGGGAGCGGCTTCCCACTTCTGTACTTCTTCTTTCGGGTTTGTTCCTGGATTCCGCGTTTGGAGTAGTTGGATTCGGTAGATTAGCGGCACTGGAGTAAGCCTCGTTGAGAGCCGAGGTCTGCTTACACTAGTGCTTTCGGGCTCAAAGTTGAGGCCGATACGAATCTCTCTCGGTTACCCGGTGGGACTAGTTCTAGTGTGTGAAGCGTGCTAGTTCAAGGAATCGTTTGTTCCATGACGTTAGTTGTCCCTTGTCTTAGATGGAGAAACTCTTCGTAACATGGATGCTTTTACGTGTGTTGGATAAAACCGCTTCCGAAGTCGCCCTGAGGTGTTCCAGTTGAACCCCGTTCTTGTTGGTAAGTGGGACCCTCGTGGATCTACCAGAGATCGCCTCGTGTCCGAAGTAGAACGAGGCACCTCCACGCGGCGTTCCTCTGGCGTCCTACTAACTCGAGGATTTTGTCGAGGGTCGATCCATTCTCCTAGGATTACGGGATCCTCTTCTTCTGAGGATGTGGGTGGTCGATGGTTAGAGACTGTCGGCGAAGTCTGCGTTTGCGTTCGACGGAGGATTTATCAAAGATCAGCCTCGTGTCTTCGAACGAGGCTATCTCTACGCGGTGCTCCCTGGGCATTCCATTAACCCAAGGATTTTGTTGAAGGTTCGGATTCGTTCTGCGAGGAGTGTGGGGTCCTTGACTGTCTTCTTGTTGGCGCCGTGCTGCTGGTCTTTAGGCCAATATTTATTGTTGATGGGTCAGTGTGCTGCACCCTTACCTTGGTGTGGTAAGCGTAGGGGGGTTCTTTAAGTCATGGAGGATAAAGTGAGGGAGGTTATGTGTAGGTTTCACAATCTCACTGCGCGTCCTAAGATTCCTGAGTCCTATGTTCCTAGTACCTAGAGTTCAAGCCTAATGTCCTAAAGTCCGGTCTTAAGAGTCTTATCCTAGGGTCAAACTTAGGCTCTGATACCAACTGTAACACCCCAGATTTTTAAGACTTTTTAAAGCTTATAATAAAGGTAGAATCTTATTAAATCCCAGAATATAATACAAGTGTTCGGGTGCTATGCCACACCTGGGCTAGAGAACCCAGATGCACAGGCTAACTAACTAATATCCTCAAAAGCATAAATGTATAAACATGGCACGCAGGCCGAAAGGGAAACTATCTATTTCTACACTCCAGTTCTAGCGCGCTCCAGTGACTTAATCTTCTGTGCCTGAAAGCCAAATATATCTGTTCAGCGAGAGATGCTGGTAACCCACTCCAACGCGTTGAAATACAATACATATAGAGATATATATAGATATACGAAAACCATTTTGAGCATGAAGATATATCTACGAACTCTAGCTTTAAAACCGGGAATGACTCGACAGATAAGGCCAGACACAAGCAACAGTTATAACAAGCATATGCAGTTCACAACAGATAAGGCAGATAAGAAAGCATAACAATAATCATAACCCAACATAAGCAATCCCCAATAAATCCCATAGTCACATCCCCAAGATACTCATAATCACAACTCATCCATATCACAACACATAGCACACTTTGTTGGCGCCACAGGACCAATCGCATGCCCATACATGAGGGTCAGCGCATATAGCTCTGACACGGCCCGCAGCACCCTGCCCCGTATCGCAACACGGAGGTCGATCGCAACCGACCGATGAACCGCAGCTCATCATAATGTTTTGATCGCAACCAAACAGTGGACCGCAGCCCAAGAGAGTGTCATCTGACCGCAGCCAGGATAAAGGACGAACCGCAGCTCGTATAGAAACGTTTGATCGCAACCCAAACGGTGACCGCAAGCCAAGAGTATCAATCTGACCAGCCAGCTTCTGAACCGCAGCTCAGGATAACCAATCCGATCGCAACCGAATTGGGTAACACATCACACATAACACATTAGCAAGCACATTGCAAACCACATTACCACGTTTGGGAAGCACTCTTCTTGGGCAATTATGAAGGCGTGCGGTCCACTGTTTGGTTGGCGATCAAACATTAAATGATAGTAAGCACTAGCAACCGATGCGTGATTCACCATCTCGAGCTCATACTAGGTTACGTATTAATCTGACCCACGGGCTTTTATCCCGTTTGTACCTGCGAAGGTAACCGGATACGGGGCAGATGACGAATTCAGCTGGTCTGCGCTGCGATGGTAACCAGGACTCATAAAACCTGACTAACGTTACCGAAACATCAAACGGTTGCAGCAGTCGTCTAGAGCCTATAACTGCGACTGACCCTCAACATGATCGGTCGTTTTTGGACAATGCAGCCGGGAGGTGCGATTGCGCTCCCTTGTGGGCGCCAACAAAGTGGCTATGTGTTGCGTCGGAATCGGGGAGAACATCAAAACGGATAGCCGAGTCCCGGGTGGGGGAAATTCCAGCGGGTAGCCGTGGGGTGGGGGTTCACCCGCCGGCTGCCCGCGGATTCAATGTTCCGGGCAGCGGTGCCCGGGCTAGCCGCTGCCCCGCCTGCCGGAACCAACTGTTCGGCCGTGGGTAGGTGGCGGGTCCCCTACCCCCCACTGACTCTTTTCATCACTTTTCGCCCCGGGAACGATGTGGAACCCGAAAACCATGCTTAGACACTTTACAACGCAATTAACGACAACACGTAGACAATTACGGATCAAATACGAGAAACGAACGACACATATCCTATCATGCTTTTCTAAACATAATCAACACCCAAACATGCGATTCCCACCCGATAATCCAAGAATAAACATACGTACAACCTAGGTTCTAATCACTTTTATGTTAACAGAATACGATTCGTCTTCTAATTGCAAGATTCGGTAGGAATAAACACATAATCATCAAGGATACCAATTAATCATCAAGAACATCATAATCAAGAACAACACAAATCATCAAGAATCCAATTAATCATCAAGAACATCATAATTATCAAGAAACTCCCAATATCAAGATTATCAAGATCCCCATGGAATCATCAAATCAACATCAATAATAATCTCCATAATTTGCCATTACAATAATATGGGGGAAACCCTAAGGGGAATCATAACTATGAAAATAGGTTTTGTTGAGACATGGGTACCTCTTAGCCTTAATTAATTCCTTGGCTATGAAGGATCTTTCTTTAAGCTTTCTTGCTTTCTTGATTTCCCCTAGGGAATTCTTGGAACTCTTTGGATGGTGAGAGATTATGTGGGGAGTTCTAGTTGCTCCTAAGTTCCCTATTCTATATATTAAGACTCCTAATTAGGCCTGAATGGTATGGGTTTACTAATTCTCATTCCTTATAGGACTTAGGACTTGCTTTTTAGGGATAAGGGTCCATGATCCACATTTGGACCATATTAATTAAAGCGGATCCTAATCACAATCTGAATAGTAAAAGTCCTACTTCCTTTATCTTGCTAATAGATGTAACTAGGTCTAGATTCTAATAGGATCTGAATAGTAAACAGTTTACTATTCTCATTCCAAGCTAAGCTCTAATTAGCAAGGGTCCACGGTTCTGGTGACCACTAGATTAATAAAGGCCCTTACATAACTAAATCATATTTAACTATTATTAGCGGATTAATTAAAATAATAATCCAGGATTGAAGGCCGTAACACGGTGTTACAACAGCAACGCACAGTTACACATTTGTGAAGGAGGTAGAAAACGTAAACAAAACCTAGGTGATCCTTCACATACTAAGAATATCCCAAGGGTCATACTTCTTCCACCTAGGTCAACGGGATACCAATTCAACTAGCATGCAACATATAATAGACTCATAAACCTACGAACGGTACCCGAAACATCAAACTAGACATAGGCACGATAAACGGAGTCCGTTGGGACACCACGGGGTCGGGGAACATCAAACGGAAAGCCGGGTCCCGAAGTGGGGAAATTTCCAGCGGGTAGCCGGTGGGTTGGGGGGCACCCGCCGGCTGCCCGCCGGTTTCACTGTTCCGGGCAGCGGTCGCCGGCGGCAGCTGCCGCCGCCGGCTGCCCGCTGCCGGAATGTTTTACGGCCGTGGGTAGGTGGCGGTCCCCTACCCCCACTGACTCTTTTCATCACAATACGGCCCGGGAACCATTGTGGAACCCGAAACCATGCTTAGACACTTTACAACGCAATTAACGACAACACGTAGACAATTAACGGATCAAATACGAGAAACGAACGGCACATAACCTATCATGCTTTTCTAAACATAATCAACACCCAAACATGCATTCCCACCCGATACACCAAGAATAATATCATACGATACAACCTAGGGTTCTAATCACTTTTTATATCAACAAGAATACGATTCGTCTTCTAATTACAAGATTCGGTAAGAATAACACATAAGCATCAAGAGACAAATTATCAAGAACATCATATATCATCAAGAACTCCATATAATCATCAAGAACACCATAATTATCAAGAATCTCCCAATATCAAGATTATCAAGATCCCCCATGGGATCATCACACAATCATCAATAATAATCATCACAATTCATTAATACACATAATATGGGGGAAACCCTAAGGGGAAATCATAACTATGAAAATAGTTTTGTTGAGACATGGTTACCTCTTAGCCTTAATTAATTCCTTGCTATGAAGCTTTCTTTAAGCTTTCTTGATTTCTTGATTTCTCCTAGGAATTCTTGAACTCTTTGGGGTGAGAGATTATTGTGGTGGAATTCTAGGTGCCTTCTAAGTCCCTTTTAATATATCTAGGGTCGTTTAAGGTCTCCCTTTTGGATTAGGGGTTGGTTTAGAGATGGGGCCACGGACTATGGTGGCTTTCCTAATTAATCATTATGATTTATCTTTCTCTTGGGTAGATTAATTAATTTAATTGGTTTTATGGGTCGTTAACACCTGGGTGTTACACTCTCCCCCCTTACAATGGCTTCGTCCCGAAGCCTGTGTTAATATCCCACCCTTCTCACCCCTAGACATCCGTGTCTGGCTCTGTTAGGAAGACGCCTTACGTTTCTTGGCTCGGGTAGCTGAGTTGGTGGTGTGGTGATAGAAAGTCCGGGTTACCTCGATTTCCTGCGCTGAACTGGATGCCCACGCGAGTGCAAGCGGCCTCGATCGCTCGTTACCCTCTGATCGACGTGCGCGTGTGTTGTGAATTCAAGATGAGAACCATTCTTCCATATTTGTTCTGCGGTGAGCTCGCGGAAGCATCCCGCTCATTGTCGAGCCCTCCGTTTGATCTTCTAGGTCTCCTCCTGGACGTGTGCACCGGGGGTTCGCTCGTCATCCTCCTCCAGTTCCTCATTCCCCCAAACCCCCACAGTCTTGCATGGCTCGCTTGAGCTTTTTGTTGAGATGTCCAACCGGTCAACCAATTCTCTCCGTTCTTCCTTCGGGTTTTTGCAAATTTCTTCGAGGTGAGGTAATGTCCCCCTTCGTGTAGTAGATGTCGTTGCGGCGAGGTTTGGCATTGAAAACCATGCCATTGGCGTTTTGACCTCGGTTGGCTTAGTCCACCCCCTTTTCCATGATCCTGAACTTAGATCATCCCGTAGGGTAGCTAAAACGTGTTTTTTTCCAAAACTCTATGGTCTTTAGCATGATTCCGACAGTTGAACTTGATTTGTTCAGGAGTACAGCAAAGGTCACTCTAGGCTCCCTACGTCCTTGCTTTTATTTATTGGGTGCAAGAGGTCTATCAGTTATAATCATAACCAATATCTTTTGCTCCGCCGATAGCCACTTTCGGTTTGGTCGGGTGGCCGAGGTGAACCCGTCCTCCTTCCCGAGTAGGTACCCGAGATAGTCCTTGTACCCCGTTGTTTGGGTATCAATCCACCCCTTTCGGTCGTAGTTAGACACCCCCGTGTGGTTAACTTTAAGAGCTTGGCCAAACGGCCTTCGGAAAGCACAATTTCCTTACCACGGACCTTGGTGGTGATTTCCGTTTTGTCACCCCCGTTTGGTAGCTACGAGGTGTTGATAGAATTCTTTCAACAATTCGGGGTACGTATCCCCCTTGATGGTGAGATACGTGTCTAGAAGACCTTGGTGCTTAAGCATATCAACTAATTCCGGAGAGAATTGGTCGGGTTCAAGACTTTTACCTCCGATCACGGTGTAATCGGCGTTGTTCCATTCCGAGGTGCGGATCCCGAGGGGCTTTTTTGGCATCGTGAATCTTTCTTTGGTGGTGAGAATTTCTGGCAAAATTTCCGGCAGCCTTCCGGTGAACCTCCGGCGAGATGGCGGGGCTCCGGCGTGTCCTTCCCGGTGGCCGAGCGTGCGGCGGTTTGTGCGTTTTGGTGGTGACTCGGCGATGGGAGGTGACGGCTTGGCGAGGAGGGTAGGCGGCCTCGGGGTGGTGCGGAGCGAGGCAGCGGGCGGTGGCCGGCGATCTCCGGGCGAGGGCGGCTGGCGGTGCAGCGGCGCGGGACTGGCGGGAGGCGGTCGGATGGTGGCGGTGTTCGTTCGGCAGTGGCGTCGAGTGGTTGAGGGTGGTTGCTATGGTGGGGCGGCGGGGTGTGTGGAAGAGAGAAGGAGAGGGAGTGGAAGAAGAAGGGGAGGAAGAAGAGGAAGAAGGGTTTTTGATTTGGGGGTTTTGTGGGTTTTAGGGACTTGGAGAGTTGTACCAAGGATATTCCCTTAAGTTTCAAGAAACATCATGCGTTAGTGTTAAAGGCTTTAAACTGTAAATGAGAGTTCTTGATGTGTGGTCCTTTCCTTATTTGTCCTTTAGTGGAAAGGGTTGGTTGATGGTATTAACTTGTTTTACCTCGTAGTAGAATTGGAATTTGATCAAACTTTATTCTAATAATCCAAATAGCATAAGCTAAGTAAGTTGGTTTTCTATGACAAGGGGTGGTTACAATGGGGTTTGCGCTACTAGACATGAACCGTTGCCCGATTTCTTTTTCGGTTCGTCATGGCTCCTCGCTTCCGGATGGATTTTCTCTCTCCGATCCCCTCGTCTGGCTTGAGTGTATCAAATATTTCCCGGGAGCGCCATAATATTCCTGGGACCGTGCCCCCGTGTTGACCTGCTTGTTTGTTGTTGTGTTGTGGTGTGGTTTGTGTGTTGTGTGGTTGTTGGTTGGTGTTTGTTTTTGGCTGGGATTTGGTTTGAATGGTTGTGGTCCTTTTGCTCTCTTTTTTCGCTGATGTGTTGTATCAGTGTTGGCCTAGTGTGGTGTTTTGTTGTGCTGCCATCGCTTGGATATTCCGTGTGCTCTTGCTTGTGATCTTTTTGTTGCATTTTGTTGGTCTTTGCAGATCTGATAGCGGTTTGTTTGTTTTTTTTGTGTTCGGTGCGTTTTGTTTTGATTGGAGGCTCTCTTCTTATTTTTTCCTTCTCCCTATATTTCTTTCCTGTTGTATTTGCTATGTATTGTTTGGATGTGGCTTGTGGCTGTGTCGTGTCCTCGTCCTTTTTTAGCGGTGGTGCCCCATTCCGGTGCTTTCTCTTTCGATATTTGTTCCCTGAAACCCCACGTTGAGTAGTTGATTCGATCAGATTTGCGCCGCTGATTAGGCATCGTGAGTCCGAGCCTGCTAGCACTAGTCCTTCCAGCTGAAGTTGAGGCCCGAACGAATCTTTCTTCTTGGTTACCTCGTTGGGGACTAGTTCTGGCGCGAAACCGCCAGTTCGAGAAGTCGTTTATGGTATTTCCATTAACGGCTTCCTTGTTTCAGATGGAGAAAACTCTATCGTACATGGATCCTATCACGTGTGTTGATAAGAATACGTTCTCGTAGTGTGCCTGAGGTTTTCCCAGTGAACTCCGGTGCTTGTCGGGTAAGTGGGTCGCGCGGCCACCAGAGTCTGACCTCGTTTCGAAGTAGAACGAGGCTATCTCTACCGACGTCCTCCCATTCTACTACCCCTAGATTTGTCGAGATTCCGGATCCACTCTTCTAGGACCGTGGTCCTCTTCCCTTGAGAACGTGGGCGGCGGTGATTTGAAACTTGTCGCGTATGTCTGATTTCGCGTTGAATTGAGCGTTGGGGCCTGTTGTTGCGAAGCGGCTACTCACTTAGTAGCCGTAGCGGGACTTGGTTAGTGTTGTAGGTCATGGGCAACTTAGGCTCTGATACACCAAACTGTAACACCCCAGATTTTCAAGACATTTAGAGGTCTATGATAATTAAAGGTAAATCTCATTAAATCCCAAAGTATAACATATTGTACGGGGTGCTATGCCACACCTGGCTAGAGAACCCAGGTGCACAGGCTGCTAACTAATATCCTCCGAAATATAAATGCATAACATGCACGCAGGCGAAAGGGAACTACTACTTCTACGCTCCAGTTCTAGCGCGCTCCAGTGCTCTAATCCTCTGTGCCTGAAAGCCAAATATATCTGTTCAGCGAGAGATGCTGGTAACCCACTCCAACGCGTTGAAATACATACATATAGAGATATATATAGATATACGAAAACCATTTGAGCATGAAGATATATCTACGAACTCTAGCTTTAAAACCGGGAATGACTCGAACAGATAAGGCTAGACACATAGCAAACAGTTATAACAAGCATATGCAGTTCACAATAAAAGCAAGCAGATAAAGCTAAGCACAAATAAACACAACCCAACATAAACAATCCATATAAATCCCATATCACATCCCAAGATACTCATAACCACAACTCATCCATATCTCATCACACAACACACTTTGTTGCGCCACAGACCAATCGCATGCCCATACATGAGGGTCAGCGCATATAGCTCTGACACGGCCCGCAGCACCTGCCCCGGTATCGCAACACGGAGGGGTCGATCGCAACCGACCGATAACCGCAGCTCATCATAATTGATCGCAACCAACCAGTGGACCGCAGCCCAAGAGAATGTCATCTGACCGCAGCCAGGAAATATGAACCGCAGCTCATATAGGAACGTTTGATCGCAACCAAACGGTGGACCGCAGCCCAAGAGTATCAATCTGACGCAGCCAGCTTCTGAACCGCAGCTCAGGATAACCAATCCGATCGCAACCGAATTGGGTAACACACACACATAACACATAGCAAGCACATGCAACCCACATTACACATTGGGAAGGGGGAGAAAACGTATAACAAAACCTATGCGTGATCCTTCACATACTAAGAATAGTCCTAAAGGGTTTCATACTTCTTCCACCTAGGTCAACGGGATACCAATTCAACTAGCATGCAATATAATAGACTCATAAACCTACGAACGGTACCCGAAACATCAAACTAGACATAGCACGATAAACGGAGTCCGTTGGGACACCACGGGGTCGGGGGGAACATCAAACGGGAAGCCGGGTCCCGAAGTATGAAATTCTAGCGGGTAGCCGGTGGGTGGGGGGCCACCGCCGGTTTCACTGTTCCGGGCAGCGGTCGGGTGGCGCCCGCTGCGTGTTGTTTAGCTGTGGTAGGTGGCGGGTCCCTACCCCCCACTGACTCTTTTCATCACATAGCCCCGGGAACCATTGTGGAACCCGAAACCATGCTTAGACACTTTACAACGCAATTAACAACACGTAGACAATTAACGGATCAAATACGAGAAACGTACACACATAACCTATCATGCTTTTCTAAACATAATCAACACCCAAACATGCGATTTCCCCACCCGATAACCAAGAATAATATCATACGATACAACCTAGGGTTCTAATCACTTTTATACCAACAAGAATACGATTCGTCTTCTAATTGCAAGATTAGAAAATAACACATAAGCATCAAGAATACAATTATCAAGAACACATACATCAAGAACTCCACATAATCATCAAGAACACCATAATTATCAAGAATCTCCCAATATCAAGATTATCAAGATCCCCCATGGATCATCACACCAATCATCAATAATAACATCACAATTCATCAATACAAAATATGGGGAAACCCTAAGGGGAAATCATAGCTATGAAAATAGGTTTTGTTGAGACATGGGTTACCTCTTAGCCTTAATTACTTCCTTGGCTATGAAGGGTCTTTCTTTAAGCTTTCTTGATTTCTCCTAAGGGAATTCTTGGAGCTCTTTTGGTGGTGAGAGATTATTGTGGTGGGAATTCTAGGTGCCTTCTAAGTTCCCTATTTATATATCTAGGGGTCTCATTTAAGGTTTAGAGATGGGGCCCACGGACTATGGTGGGCTTTTTTCCCTAATTAATCATTATGATTTATTCTTTCTCTTGGGCTTGTTGATTAATTAATTAATTGGTTTTAGGAGTCGTTACACAGGGTGTTACAACATCACCTCCCTTAACCCGAAGAAGTGTGCATTCGCCGTGAAAGGGGAAAAGTTCCTGGGTTTTATGGTGACGCACAGGGGGATAGAAGTTAATCCGGAAAATGAAAAAGCATCTTCGACATGCGACCCCCAGGTCCATAAAGGATATTCAATGCCTGAACGGTAAGTTGGCGGCCTTGAGTCGCTTCATGTCCAAGCTGGCGGAACGATCACTGCCTTTCTTCCAAGTCATGAAAAGGAGGGACGAATTCGCGTGGAACGACAACTGTCAGGAGGCGTTCGATCACTTTAAGGCTTACTTAGCCTTCGCACCTGTCCTCTCGAAACCGAAGCGTGGGGAGGTCCTGTACTCTACCTCGGGGTGGCCCCGGCAGCCGTCGGCTCGGTGCTCCTGCGGGAAGACAACGGAGTCCAGAGACCCGTCTATTACATGAGCAGGCCTTGCATGATGCGGAATTGCGATACACCCCCCCTCGAGAAAATCATATACGTAGAGCAGTGCACAACCCATCCAACCCGAAAAACCCGTCCGACCCGCGCCCCCTTAGCTCTCGGAGTGGATAACCGAACCCGACATGCAACTCGACGCCCTTATTTTGAATTTTTGATTAAATATATAATCGGTTAGGGTTTGCTTAAAAGCTACCCGATCCGTCCGACAACCCGATAATATATATATAGAGAGAGTATATGTATATGCATAATACGATGTCGTGTGGGCATTATATATATGTGTTATACGGAGCTAGGGTTTCATTATTCACCATCTCAGCTGCGCAGCTTCTACTTCTCAGATCTCTCTCAATCTCTCACTCTCTCACTCTCTCAAGTTTCACCCTCTATGAGACTCAGACTCTCAGAGTCTCAGAGACTCAGACACTCTTTATCTCTTATCTTCTCAGTTCTTAGAGTCTTAGTCAGTTAGTCTCTCAGAGGCTTCGACTCCTTCGAGGGTTCTGTAGTTCACTCGTTCTGCACAGCCCTACTCTCTTGAGCCGTGTACCGTGGTGGAAGCCTCAACTCTCAAGCCAGCGAAGCGTTGGTGGAAGTTCCTGTGTCCAGACGTCCAGTGTCCCGGTGTGGCTGTTGATTGCTGGAAGTGTGGAGTTGAAGACCTAGTTCTCCGGGAAAATATTGGAGAAATCAAGTAATCGAAAACATGTTTTTAATACTGTTTTTTAGGGTTACAAACTTACAATTTATGATTGATACTTCATACTTGGATAGTTTGTGGGGTTTCTGTATATTATGATTATTTGCATTATTCTGCGATTTGGATGAAATTGTGAGT
>VALG01011184.1:0-11127 GCA_009835305.1 Ipomoea purpurea
AACTAACATCAGACACAGCAAGGAACATAACACATTACATAAACAAGGTCCAAATCGTTGAGGTGTGTATTTAAGCTGATTCAACAAGCGAATGAATTATAATCACTCGACCCTGACCTTATCGAATAAAGAGATAGGGATTCTACTAATACACGCCACATTTTATTGCTCGGTTTTAACCACGCATACTAGCATCGCTCCGCGTTCTACACATCTTGCAAGTCATCGTCGACTAAGAACAGTTCTCAACAACCCTTTATTGCCCATGTTCCACCACCTTTTCGATTCATGACCCGGATATACCCCCAACTTTATAGTACCTCTTACTAGAACAACATTCATTTACAGACCCAATCATTTACCCAAGAACAACACATACGGGAATCCTCCGAAGAGGTAGAGCCACCCAACTTCAGATATCACCAACAATTTCCAAGCTCCATACCTTATATAATTGCTATCGGGAAACGAACTCCGTAACACATCGTACTCGGATTATGGGTACCCAAGACGTTTCAATCTATCTAGAGACACACTACACTCCACAATCTCAAACATTCAATCACATGGCCTGGCCAGATTACATACTCCATTCTATCATCTATATAATCTTCATACGGCCACCAGAGGCCATCCCAGTCATAATGTTAACCATTTGGGAAACCCTAAAGGGGGAAAATATCAACTACAAAAATAGGTTGTTGAGACATGGGTTACTCTTAGCTTAATTAATTCCTTGGCTATGAATCGGATCTTTCTTTAAAGCTTTCTTGCTTGTTCTTGTGTTGTAGAGTAACTTACATCTCCTTACACAGGGAATGTTATCTACATTGGACTCTTTGGATGGTTGCATGTACGAATTACCTTGGATTGTTGGAGTATATATCTTATATAATTATTGCCCCCGCTAATAAATTACCTAATGATCACCATAATTTTTAAATTATGAGGTGTATAGGTTTTTCCTCTATGACTTCACATATATACAATATATGGTCCGAGGCACAGACATTGATGAAACCGGGGTTTGGTATCCACATTCTTGCCATAAATTAGAGGCTTAAGCCTATTAAGAATAAAGAAAGTAAACCTTTTAGCTAATTCAGGATCCCTAATTAGGGAATACCTAGACCTAGTTATCTATTTAGGAATAAAGGAAGTAGGCCCTTTTACTATTCAATTATATATTAAAGATCCGCTTTGAATCGCTAATAAGGGAAATAGAATTAGTAAACCCATATCATTCAAGGCCCCGTAATGTAGGAGTCTTATTATCTATATCCTATATAAAGGATTAAAAGCCGGATCTTAATTAGAGGACTTAGAGAGGCACTCTTACAGGAATATACCCCCACCTAAAACAGGCCTATCATATCCTTCTACTCTACCAAATACCGAAAGAGTTACCAATAGAACTTCACGGCTACAAGAAGTAGAGAAATCTCACAGTATAAAGGCCATGGAATAAGATGCATATAAAGAAGAGTTTTACTTTCTTTTATTCCGTAATAGGCTTAAGCCTCTAATTTAGGGCAAGGGTCCACGGTATCACTGTGGACCATAATTATTATATCAAAGGGGGAAACCTAGACATAATTAAATCAAATACTTAATTATTTAATTAGCGGGATTAATTAAATAATTAATCCAGGATTGAAGACTGTAACACGGGGTGTTACAACCAAGGTACAGATGTGGTCCTCGTGGTGGCCATGAAATGATAATGGAGTTGTAATCTGGGGCTTCAGGCTCATGAGATTGGTGGTTGTGTGATTGAAATTAACGGTACCCTCGAGTACTGCGACGGTTCCCGGAGGCATAAGGTTGGACTTGGAAGTACAGGGTGGCACTCGGAGGTAATGGTTGGAACTGTAATAAGGTCGGGGGTAGGCATAAGGTTGGAACATGGCATAAGGTTGAAACTTGTGACATGAAGTGTCACGGTGGCATGTAGTGCCAATGTGTGATTGTCTATTCTTTTCTGATAAGCATGTCGAGTGATATTCTACTTTTGTGATCAGTAGATACACCTCAAGTTGTACTTGTTTATTGTTGTTGTCCTTGTCTTGATGTTGTCTACTTTGTGATCAGTAGATTCCATCTTGAGCTGTGTTGAGTTGTATTGTTGTGTCATTGTCTTGATGTTTTCTACTTTGTGATCAGTAGATTACATCTTGATCTGTGTTTAGTTGTACTGTTGTTGTTCTTGTCTTGATGTTGTCTTGGGATGTTGATTCCCCTTGTCCTTTTTGAGAGTGAAATAGAGTCTTTGCAGTTAACTTCTCTCTATGGCTTTGAACTGATATATACTGTATTCCGTTTCGAAAATAATTTTGTATTATACTATCTATATATGCCACTTAACGCGTATTGATGGGTTACCAGCAATATTCGCTGACCGGGCGTCGTCCCCTTTCTTTATGTGCTTTACAGGTCCTGAGTAGATATGGCGAGTGCGATAGCTGTTGGTAGTATAGCTCCCTTGAACAATGTAGTTAGTGTTTTGGCTATGCCACGGTTGTTGAACAAGATAGATTGTTGGTTTTAGACTTGCCTGTGCATCCACGTTGAGGTGGGATGTGGCATAGCAGTCCTTGGTTTTCCCCGTATTTATATGACCTCTGTTGTTGCTTACGTTTATGAACTGTTAGTTACCTTACTTTACATTTTTATGTTTTAATGGCATGAAAATCGGTGGTGGTTACAATATGAGTTGAGAAAGATTTGCATCTATGACAAGAAAGCTCCTTGGCTGGTTCAGATACGGGTAAATTATAATTTTGTGAGGATTGGAGAAAATCACAACAACCAAGGAATAGATGGGATGCACGTAGGATCCTAGTCTATAGTCGCTCACCACGTGGCAAATTAACAAGGAATTATACAAGAAATGCATCGCCCTCGTGGTGAATCAACTCCAAGTTCTTCAAGAACACAAAGCATCTAAACCTCAATTTCACATTTTCCCCCATTTTCCTAGGGAAAATCGGGTTTTATGCAAAGAGTTTCTTGGACATCTTGACCCAACTCTCCATTGAGGCCAAGAATCTCCAAAACAGTGCAATGAATGTTGTACACGCAAGCATTAACAAAATACAAACATAAATCCTTCATAATTCAAGAACCCTAAGGTTTAGTGTTCTTCCCTTTTTTGAATAATCATAAATCAAGCCATTAAAGATAGATAATACAAACCTAACCTCAAGTCCAATAACTAACTACTATGATAAATAGCTAAAGAACACAAAAACACAAGTGTAAGCATAAACAATACAGATAGAGAGATAAAAGGAAAATAAGATTATTTATTGAAATGATGGTAGAATCTTGAAATCCAAGTGGTAAGATCCTTCATACAGCTTGAAATATATAAAGAACTTAAATCTACACCTAATATAACACTAAAATGATGAAAGGGAGGACAGAAAATAGTTAGGGTTCGAATGAGTTCAAAACCATGGTAGAAATGAGTTGAAACTCAGCTAAAAAGGAGTAAGAGGCATGGGGCTCAACGCGTCGAGCATTTTAAGAGGCAAAACGCGACTTTCTGCCTAACTCGACGCGTCGAGTACCTCTCTAGCAACGTAAATTCTAATTGTAAGGATTATTTTGACCCATTTTTATTTTCAGAATTGGCTTTGATGTCTCATGAATTTGTAGCCATTTCGATACTTCTTTCCAATGGTGGCAAGAATCATTCATTGGACATTCCTAGGTCGAGATATATCAAATTACCGAACAGTGGTCTTTATTTTTTTTTTTTTTTGTTGGTCAAAATTTATAAGTTTGGAACTTCAATCTCAAGGATGATTTAGACCACTTGGCTTCCTTTTTAGGCTTTTGATGTTTGAATAGGAATTGTGAGAGGCCTTTGGAGTCTTCTTTCCAATGGGACAAGGAATCACGTAATTTTGATATTTTCAAGCCGAGATATGGTCCAAAACCTAAGATTATTGACGTGCAGGTCGAAATTTCAATTCATGATATTTTTCTTCTCTTTTTGCTTTGGTTTGCTCAAATGACCAAGACCATTGAAAGCACCACCTTAGGCTTCCTTGGAGTGTTTTGCCCAATCATCTTTAGCTTCTCCTTGGCCCCATTGGGACTCTAAATGTATCCATAATGGCTCCACTTGACTCTAATATCACCAAAATCATGATATTACTCATCTTTGCTTTTCAATGCTTTCCAAACCAAACTCCTCGCAAAATAACACAATTTAGTCCTAATCTCATGAAATTTGGATTGATCTTTATGCAAAATGGCTTAGTGAGAAGTGGGGAAAATATAACAAATAAGCACTTATCAATTGTGTTTTTGGGAAACAAAAGAGGGCTAGTTTCTTCTAACTGCTACACACCGTACCAAAGCATGTATTGGAATATCATACATTCCGATTTATGGGGAACCAAACTAAATTCCAGTCTATGGGAATGTTGTAATTATTTTAATGTCTATTTTGATGACTTTTCTCGTAAAGTCTGGGTCTATTTCTTGAAACACAAAAATCAAGCATTTTTCTATTTTCAAAAAAAGTGGAAAATACTTGTGAGACTCCGACAGGGGAAAAAGTCAAGAAGCTCAGGACAAGACAATGGTTTGGAGTTTTGTGAGTCATATTTCAATGACTTCTGTGCGGCAAATAGAATCGCCAGGCATAAGACCTTGCCTGGTAAACCCCAGCAGAATGGTGTTTGCTGAACGTATGAACAAGTCTATTGGAAAGAGCTCGTTGTATGCTCTCTAATGCTGGGTTATGGAAATAGCGTGATTTTTGGGCTGATGCCATTTCTACTTCTTGCTATTTGGTAAGTAGATCTCCCACATTAATTCCTTGATTTCAAAATTCCAGAGGAAGTTTGGTCAGGTACTCCTGTTGACTACTCTATCTTAAGAGTTTTTGGATGTCTGCTTATGCTCATTCCAGTACGGGTAAATTAAACCCTAGAGCTGTCAAATGCATTTTCCTTAGTTATGCTCTGATACCACTTGTTAGGAATATAGCGGAATGATGCGGAAGCGAAGAATCGAAAATTGAGAATTATTGAAGTTAAATAATAGGAAAAATATAAAATGACAAAATAAATTACTAAGAATGGAAAATATAAAAATAAATATAAATAAATAAATAAATAATAAATAAATATATATATATATATATATATATATTATATATATATATATATAATATATATATATATTATAAATCTCTAAAGAGAGAATTACAAGAATATATATGTGCTCACGTGAGGGAATTGAAACAAAGATAATGAATTCAAAAATGAATTGATGTGCGTTTACAAAGCAAATGCTAACCTATTTATATAATTCATAAAAGAGAGAAAATAACGCATGGAAATGGGAAAATGCTGCTACGTGGAGGAGACATGCGGCAATGGTGCGTCACGTGCGTAATGAGAAAATGAAGCATGGTGAGTGGTGGTCTTCATGTAATTTGAGCCACATTCTAACAATTTCAAATGATACATTTGAAACATAATTATATCTAGGTCGGACCGACTATCGAGTGCCTCATAGCATGGCACAACGTGCTCAGAAACATCATTACACGTGCCCAGGGCTCTGGCCGGGGCCGTGCATGGGTGTCCACGTGCCAGCATGCCGCCAACTCGGAATTTGTCCCCTAGCGACTGCTATAAATACCATAGGGAAGTGATTATATTAAGGCATCAATTACTAATTTATTCTATAAAGCTAATCGTAGTGATTGACTTGGATGGTTGCAATAAGTAAATAAAATAATGCAATGATTCAGGTATGAAAACAATAGAGAGATATTGAGATTCCTGGGTTTTAAGTATTTAATCACCTAGTGCCAAATCTATGATTATAATTTATGGAAAATATACCCCGGGTTCAGGGCTCCCGTACGCTCCGTGCTCCTATTTGGTCGGGTCAAGGTCAAACCCGACTTGGTTTGACCTATATAAAGGCATTTGACCATTCATTTTAGGGGTCTCTTCTTCCATTCAAGAACACACTCATACATACGGTATACTTCGCTACGTACAATCGAGAATTAATTTATCAATTAACCTTATCATTTGGCGCCGTCTGACCGTGACAACAAGTTACGGTTCTATCATCAAGCAACAATGTTATGGAAATTGAATGGAAAAGGAGTCGCCAGGTTTTTACTCCCAATCCAGTGTCCTGACCGCTAGACTACCTGCGTATTGGTACCTTTTTGCGTCGTTTGAAACATATTGGATCCAGGGAGTTGCCAGTAGCATCTACAACTTCAATGTCTGGCGTTGTAGCGTGATTTTCCAATTTCAGCCGCCGGATGCCCCAGCAGCCAGCGATGATTGCGCCTCCTCCCGAATGCTACCTTCCTCCCCCCCAGTCGTGGCCATCGTTGCTCCCGCTACGTCGGAGACCACCGACACCGGGATTTGAGCGAGAGCGAGGTCCACGTTCTTCCCCGGCCGGTTGGGTTCGGTGATGCACAGAGAAACAACCGCCATCAACCGCACTCACTAAGCTACCATTCATTACTGAAACTAGGGTGATAAACGGTCGGTCGGTTACATACACCAAAAAACTGATGGCAATTTTTTACTCTCCTAACCCGACCGAAACCGACCGAACTGAAATGCTCCAACGCGACCGAAAAACTCACCGTCAGTTTCGGTCGGTTACCGAAAAACCAAACACTTAATGAATACATAATTGATACTAGTTGACGACAAACACAAAATAACTTAATACATAATGTCCAAAAATTTACAAACTTGAAAACTCCAAAATAAATTTTCTCAAACCACAATTGATAAATCACATATAATGTAATGAATACTCATACATTAATTCCAACAAGCCTGTACATAATTGAAAAATTTTCTAGAATTGAACTGTACAGTAAACCTTGTAATTTTCAATTCTGTACTGTACAATTAATCAAATACTTCATAATTCATTTTTCAAAGCACTGAGAGAATTGGTGTAAACACCCGCCGCCCGTGTCGGCTCTAAACCAATTAATATTTAATAAATTAACAAAAGAAAGAATTAAATTCCATCATTAATTAGGAAGAGTCCACCCATTTATTCTAGAACCTTTATCCCTAAAACAACCCCTTAGTCCTATAAGGGAATAGAATTAGGCAAACCCGTACCATCTAGCCTAATTGAGACTCTTAGATATATAAATAAGGGGCATAGGATGGCACCTAGAATACACACCACAATAACTTTCACCACACAAGAACTCCCAAGAATCTCTATAGGAGAAATCAAAGAACGAAGAGACTTAAAGGAAGACCCTTCATAGCCAAGGAATTTAATTAGGCTAAGAGGTAAACCATGCTCAACAAAACCTATTTCCTTGTTATAATCTCCCTTCTTTGGCTCCTTCTATATGCCTGTGTCTTGATGAAATCCTTTATGATAATTGTGATATGATCTTGATGATTGATGTGATGATTTATGTGTATCTTGATGATCTTATATGAAATGAATCTTGATGTTTGTGTGATGATTCTTGATAATCTTGATGTTTCCTTGATTTAAAGATAAACCCTATGACTTTGATGATTTGAATGAGTTGAGCGCCTAGGTTGAATTAGGGAAATTGTATTGTGATGTTCTTGATATATATTTGTGATCACATGTTCGGGTGTTGTTATGTTTAGAAGTCATGATAGATGTGTTCTATGTAATTTCTTGCTTTTAATCCGTTAATTGTCTATGTGGTGTCGTCGTTTATGTTTAAAAGTGTCTAAGCATGGTTCAGGTTTCCACGGAGGATCCCGGGACGTTTATTTTGAAAAGAGTCAGTGGGGGGTAGGGTGGGGTAGGGGGACCCGCCCCTACCCGCTGCCCAAAGAGCGCCGTCGGCAGCGGGCAATGCGACTGCTCGCGGCACCGCTTGCCCGAAGTTTATCAGCGGCGGGTGGCCCCCTCCCACCACCGGCCTTACCCGCTGGTTGTTGCCGCACCTAGGGACTTTGGCTTCCCGTTTTGATGTTTCCCGACCCTAGTGGTGTCCCAACGAACTCCGTTGATCGTGCCTGAGTCTAGTTTGATGTTTCGGGTACCGTTCGTAGGATAAAAGAGTCTTATGTATTGCATGCTAGTTGAATCGGTAAACCCGTTGGCCTAGGAGGAAGATGCATGTACCCCTTAGGACTATTTTTAGTAAGTGGATGATCACGCATAAGTTTATTTATACGCTTTCCCCCCTTCCCAAGTGTGCTTAATATGTGTCTATGTGTATTGGTGAGCATGATACCAATTTGGTTGCGATCAAATTGGTTAATTCCTGAGCTGCGGTTCAGAAGTTGGCTGCGGTCAAATTGGTTACTCATGAGCTGCGGTTCATTCTCCTGGCTGGCGGTCAGTGATTCACTTCTTGGGCTGCGGATCCACACATGGGCCTCCGTGTGCTATGGTCCACCGACTGGACGCGCAGGCGGTGTGTAAGGCCACTAGGCCGAGGAAGGCCATAGTCCACCCGAATGAGTGATCAGGCGGTGGTGTAGGGCTATAGTCGGCTGCGATCCACCCGAGTGTATGTGCCAGCGGTGTGTAGGGTCGTAGTCCCCAAAGATCATTTCCCACTGAATGAGTCCCTCAGGCGGTGTGTAGGGCTTTGATCAGCTACGACCCACGGATTGAGCTCGTCAAGCGGTGTGTAGGGCCGTAGTCCCCAAAAGAGGATCAAAGTCCACCGACTGAGCGCGTCAAATGGTCAATTTGAAAGTTTAGGACTAAATGTGGCAAGACCACTATACTCGGAGGACTTCATGTGGCATTAACTCATATATATATAGAGCGCTCATATGCGGCGGGTCTTACCGTGCGCCGGTGCGGTCAAATTCCAGAATACACCAACAGTGTTAACAATATGCACCAACCGTGTAATAAAAACACACCCAATGAAATGTAATAAAACACCAAAATACACCACAAACTCACAAAATAACCACAGACTCAAAAAAATACACCACCACCCCCAATGGTGTATTTCCGAACAGTGTATGGTGTTTTTACTCTCACCTAATGGTGTGTGTTTGGTGATGCAGGGCTCTGTTTACTCTGTTTTGTGTGTGTGTATTTCTTAACGTTGATGGTGCATATTTGGTGAACTATTGGTGTTGCCGCACCGTAAGAAATAACCGCACCGTAAGACATTGCCGCACCTGAACCGCCTATATATATATATATATAATATATATATATATATATATATATATATATATATATATATATATATATATATATATATATATATATATATATATATATAGGAGCCCCGGCCACTGCACAGACAAAACCAAACGGAGCTAGAGGAGCCCCGCCGCCTGGGACCGCCTTGCGGCGGCCTAGGGCCACGGCCCTTGCCTAGGGCCGTGCCCTATGGCCGTCCCGTCACGGCTCTAGCCAGCGGCTCCCTCGTGGGCCGTTGGCTAGGCCCGTGACTTCTACTGGTGCACACTGTGTTGTGCACCAGAGGCTTCTTCTTCACCTGTATAACATTTTCAGATAATTTACTACTTCCAAATCCTCAACAACACATCATACAACATCAACAAGTCATCTAATAGCTCAACACACGGTATGCTAGCATTTCTATACAGAGTCAATATGAGATTGGGAATCCATGGGGTTATACCTTTAACCGAGCTCCAAAAGCCAAACACTTGATCTTGAGCTCACTTCTTGAACTAACCACTTTAACGAGGAAACTGTAAATCAACCGAACCTCTACTCATACTATTATTATTAACAATAATAGCATTAAACTTTATCTGATTATCTCCTTTTTATTAATCAATGATTACTGATCAGTCCCAATCATTAAATCATTATGTACGAATCTTGCCATCACTTATCATTAGCTTTTATTAATCAATGATTACTGATCAGTCCCAATCATTAAATCATTATGTACGAATCTTGCCATCACTTATCATTAGCTATGGAAACTAAAAGAAATAATATGTTGGCAGTTAGATTTGAACCAAGGTCTCTTTATACCACTTCAACCATTATACCACACCAACACTTCAACCATTATACCACACTGGTTATTACTCACAGTATCATAATTAATAATGACTTATCCATTATCATTAACACTTACGCTTCATTAATCCATAAAATAAAATTATATGATAGCAGTAAGGGTTAAACTAAAGCACACCTCATATTAAACCAACACTTTAACCACCACACCACCTTAAACTTTAATAACAAAACACTATCTTAATCTATTAGCCAATAAGCCACTGTTAAGCTTTATAAATAACAACATATCTTACCATCTTCCTCAACATCTTACGCCACTGCCACCATTTCCAATTGGGACCAACCACAACTCCATCAACAACATACCCTACAATAGCATCATCAATAAGCCAATCTTATAACCTTCTTTAACTTATAAGGGTTCATCAACCACAACTAGACCTCACCTCATTTGCTTTGTCCAAGACACTACCGCCACTGCCATGCCTCACTTCGCCGGAGCCGCTGCCTGGCGGAGGCCAGGGGCTACCACCACTGCCGTCTGTTCAACTCTGACGAAAACGGAGAAGAGGGCAGTTGTGGTTGCTAGCTTGAGGTCTGAACAAAGATAGAGAGACAAAAGGGCTGTTTGTTTTTCTGTGTTGTTGCTGCTGCTGCTGTGTTCGAACGGGAGATGACAAGAAGAGGGAGGTTGTGACACCCCATAAATCCAAACTCTAATCAAGGATTAATTAGAGAATTAATCCTAGTCTCCTTGTTAATTTATTCCTAAAAATCCTGAAAATTCAATAGTCAAAGGAGTAGAGTTTGACTAGTCATTCAAGGTCAAAGGGTTGTACCTTATGCTTTTTGGGTTGTTCCCTTTTTTCCTTATTCTTCCAACTTTAGTAAGGGCAAAGGTGTCTTTCTACCTAAGGTTTGTGCTCCAAGCTAACCTAGCAACATCTCTTCATTTCATTCACCAACAATCTAAACACAAAATCTCTAACTTTTCTCTAAGAAGTGGTAGCTTCTTCTCCAAGCCAAAATTTGGGCATCCTAAATCTTGGCAAGTTGTCTTCCAAGATTTCTACTTTCCTAATTTTGAGCATAGGGGAGGGGTAAGATCGCTTGATCTTTTGGTGTTTTAACCTC
>VALG01011188.1:0-26313 GCA_009835305.1 Ipomoea purpurea
CATAATTAACGCCTTTATTTCCGTCGTCAAATGTGAAATTAGTGTTGCATTCATATCATTCATACTCGACAAATCCCTATATTGTCTGATATCCTTAATTAATTAATTACGTTACTGTATGACTTGAATTGGTCCATTTTGACAACATACGCATCTCATCATACTATATATAGTTTAAGCTTGTTGTGAGATATTTTAGTGTATATATTTTTATTATATAATATATATATATATATATATATATATATATATATATCATTGTTTAATTGTTTAGATCTTATGAGATGACTATTATTACTTTGTTAGAAGTAGGTGAGTCTATATTTCTCAAAGAAAAAAAAAAAAGTAAAAAAAAGTAGGTGAGTCTATTGGGCCTTGGCCAATGACTCCAACCATATATAAAAATATAGAGAAATTTTCAATTTTTGGTCTTTTGACTATATGAGTTTGTTAATTTCACTTCAATCAAATTGTAGACCAAATTTTAATAATTAAAATAATGAGAATATTTTAGTCATTTTACATATCTTTTATTACCAGAAACAAATTATATACAGATTGAGCACATTATATATTGGTATATGTATGGAGTAACATGACGAACATTATCTACAAAACTAAGTACTTGCTACGTACGACGTTGTTTTCATTAACTTTTGTTTTTTTTTTTTTAACTCCAAAACCCAGACAACAGTGGCCCCATGAAAACACTACTCCATTCAGTACAACCATCAGTGACCATGTGAAATTTGCAGCTACGGACTCACTCTCAGTTCATAAATATATAAACATAAATGTGCAATTTACCTATTGATTTAGACTTTTAATTAAGATAAAGTAACATATTTTTTAATTTGTATCAGAGTCAATCCTCCACACCAATGTCAAATAACTGACTCCTACACACGTGAGTGGACGTATTGAGATCAATTTATTTTAATTTATATAAATAATTTAATAATTAAATATTTTGCACCGACACGTCTCGTGATCGGAACATGGAGATACGGGCCACAGCAGTAATATATAATGCGGCGTGTGATATTCCTGGTAACCCTGTCCAAGTAGGAAAATGATGACCCAATAAATATATTTAGTTAAGATTATTAAATGATTTATTAATTAAGTGCATGGTTCCATGCATGAATTTGACTATAGTTAATTAGTACACACCAATATTTAAGTGTAATTAGATTCATGATTTTGGAAGTTTATGAACATTGAAGCTTCCGACAGCCCTGGAAAATTTTAACGTTTCCACACGTTTTAAAGTCTATAATGTAATGCACCAGAAAATTTGACGATTTCGTGTCTATTTACTGAGATTATTATGGTGACGCGCCTTTTAAAATAACAACAACAACTACAATAATAATAATAATAATAATATAATAATAATAATAATAATAAAATAATAATAATAATAATAATAATAATAATAATAATAATAATATTATTATTATATTATTATTATTATTATTATATTATTATTATTATATTATTCAATAAAACTATAATGGAGAATAGTTACAAAAAGGATAACAATTCAAATTAGATAACTTTATGAGTATGACAATGAAAATGTTATATTCATAAAGTGAGTTTGACTAGTAATAATATTGGCTAATTATAGAAAAATGTTTGGTTAATTATCTGTTAGCTATTAGCTAATTAAATATAAAATGACTTTTTAAAAATAATTAATTGAAAAAAAATTACTTTGAGTATCTTTTTGAATTTTAGCATTTTGGAGCAATAAGTTGTTACAAAAAACTAATTAATCAAACACTCATATTGATT
Source organism: Ipomoea purpurea (assembly GCA_009835305.1). Lineage (NCBI taxonomy): Eukaryota > Viridiplantae > Streptophyta > Magnoliopsida > Solanales > Convolvulaceae > Ipomoea > Ipomoea purpurea. The sequence goes on from VALG01011188.1 coordinate 1,801, forward strand.
ATTTGATCAAATCAAAACAACTAATAGTGATCAGATAAGCCAAAATTGATTGATAGGCTAAATTATTTTACTAAACAGAAGCCATAATGTTTTTAGATTTCATTTGCCACAAGTTATTTCTTATATATATATATATACTATATATAATATATATATATAATATATATATATATATATATATATAATATATATATATATACTATATATTAATTGTTTGATTAAATCATGAAATTTATATATAGTCTATTTTATTTTTTCATATGGTCACTTAATTACAAAGAAGTTATAGCTTTATTAGTAATTCTTTAAGTTTAAACCCTATAGTAATATTAAAAGAACTCGTCTCAATCTACCATCTATGTCCTATGCTTTCATTTCTACTTTATATTAAAGGAGAAAAAAATTACTGTATTAATATCTAGTATCTAGTTAAAATGTGGTGTAATTTTTTCCATATAAATACATAGTTGAAAAATCATGAAGTGTTTTTAATCCAATATTTAATATTGATAATGGTGTTGTTGATTATGAGGAGGGGCTTAGCCCTGTTTGGTAACATAGTTAGCTTATCAGTCAATTTTGGCTTATTTGATCACTCATTAGTTGTTTGACTTGATTAAACATTCAATATTGATTAATTAACTTTTTGTAACAATTTTTTTTAAAAAAATAATTTTTTGTAACAACTTATTGCTCCAAAATGTTAAAATTCAAAAAGGTACCCAAAACATTTTTTTGAGAAAGTCATTTTTGCATGTAAACAGCTATCAACTAATAACTAATTTACAAATCATTTTTTACAATTAGCTAACGTTATCAACTACTCAAACCCACTAACCTAATCAGCTACAGCATAACAACTATTTACCAAATTAAACACCCCTTTATCTTTTATTTATTTTTTGATAACCCCAAATCTAGAACTTTATCATCTTTTGAAATTATAATATTAACAAAATCTAATGTACATATGTCTCATACTCTTTAATTTACTGAAAAGTTTATAACCACTATTTAAAAGTGCAATGAGTAAAGTCAATCTTGTAATATTAGCTTGGTTGGTCAATTCAAACCAAGAAAGTCAGTATACTACTCATGTAGAAAGTTAAATTTATAATTACTAAGTCTACTGCATGATCAACTTGACTGAGATTACGACATGAAATTCATGTCCTGTTTGCAACCATAAAGATGCAACTTCAAATGTAACATGCCAAGTATACAAATTAGCTTAATTGTGAAACTGTAATGGTGCATGGCATATACTTTGCGTTAAAATAGATATAATGCATTCCCTTTACTCTTGATGGATTATCCCTGCAAAAGCTTTTTGCTTTCTTAGTCCATTCTCCACCAGCCATGCATTATCCATCCTGCAATATAACCTTTTTGTTTTGTTTTTATTATTTTTTACTTTATTTTTTTTATACATTATATTTCTCAACGTAGACTAGACTAATCTTAAGTCTCAGAACTCAGGTCTCGAAACTTTTCATTTAACAAATGACATCTTGGTAAATGGTAAGGCACATATTCCTCCAATCATCATCATATCTTCTATCCATCTCTTCATAATTGCTTGAGATTTCAGCAATCAACTGGAATCCCAGTACATCCATATTTCATTCTTTGGGGTAACTAATTTAATTACTGCTGTAACTGTAAGTACCCTGCAGTAAAAGTAGTAAAAATTGAGTCTTGGAGTTACCTTGCAGTACCACTATAAGCCATGCATTTTTTGATCAGAAAAAGTTACTGGGTGTACAAATATTTCTGATTTCAGTCTCTGGGTTGATATGATTGAGGCACTGTGAAAGGTTAGAAGGAATCATACGTAAATTCTGGGCATATAATCTCCGTAAATAATTGTTTCTAAGCAGGGGCGGAGGCACATATTATATGCAGGGGGCCTTGGCCCCCCCCAACAAAAAAATTTTAATGCATGCAATTAGTATAGCCTATTAGGCAATAGGGGCCTTGGCGGCTTGGCCCCCCCCCAAAAAAAAAAAAAAAAAATATTAGTAGTGTAATTAATTGTGGCCCTTCACCAATCAGTAATCATCCAATATTTTCCCTCCCCCAAAGCTTCCTTTGTAAGCTTTCACTTAACCCAATTTCAAACCAAACCTGCAACCCGCATATACGCAAATCAAATTTGGAAGAAGATAATAAATACACTCAAATCACGAATCAAGCAATACACACAAGCCATTTCTCTTCCATTTTCAAGCAGCAAATGTATAGGTAATTTTACATTTCTTTTTTATTATTTAAATTTTTGAATTTTTTTTTTATGAATTATTCTTTATTGGATAAATTCATCATTCTTCACTACAATAAAAAGTCTAATATTGTAGTTCAAGGGTAGCTAAATGCCTAAATTCTCTCTTTCGTTTCTTCAGTTGACGACGGCAACCGTGGTGAACTCGGGCTACTGGCTACGAGTAGTGCCGACTGGAAGCTGGATCCTGTTTGGAGTGTCGGCGTTCTCCTTTTGTTGGTGTATGTTTATACTTTTAAGAGTTCTATAAGATTTGCTAGAATTTAAATACTAGTGCATAATGAAATGGGTCATTTGATGAGTTTTGAAAATGATAGTATTAGTTGAGGATTATATGCCATTTGTTGTGGATTGAGATGATGTTATAATTACAGAAAGGGTCAGTGTTATATATGATGATATTAGCTTGGAGAAAGAGATTAGAAGCTAGCATATTCAATTCATGGCAGACAAAAAATTAGATAATTAGAATGCCAAATCAACTTAAATTAATATTTAGTTAAGAAGAAGTTAGAAACCATTGATGTTACTACTCTATCTTTTCATAAACAACATAATATATAATTTATATAGTATATATAGTTTATGCATGAGGAGTAATTAGGTGATTTAATGAGTTTTGAAAATGGCAGTACACAGTATTAATTAGGATTATTTGTCTTTATTAATTTGGTGATTTGATGTGTTTATTTACTCCCTGTATTATATAGTTATATAAATTGTGTTTAATTAGTATATTAATTGACAATACACAATATTGATTTTGATGAGTATTAATTGTATTAATTGTATTTATTATAATTAGTATATTAAATTGGCACTTGGCAGTACACAATATCTTTGTTTGTTTATTTTTTTCTCAATTAATTTGTCAAAATATTAACAGTGTGAACATGAGAAGATTGAGTTGAAATGAAAAAGACACAAAAATAGATCTTTTCTTTAAAAGAAAGAATTCTGAAGATTCAACATCTCAAGTAAATCCATTTGCAAGTATTGAACATTGAATTCAGAAAGTCGTCCTGAAAAAGCTCAAAGAGTTGAAATCAATGAAAGTTTGATATTCAGCATTAGAACGCGATCCAGGATTGCGACTACCAATATGGAAGTGCATTGAGAAGCGTGATGAAGTTAGGAGAGCTTATATCAAGGCTGGCCCATATCAATGTTTGCTTTCAAAGTATCCAAAATCGGGAGAAAAGCATCCTCGTAGTTTCAGGCATCTTGGTTTAAGTTATTCCCTTCTTGGTTAGAATATTCTCCTAGTAAAGATGCAGCATTTTGTAACCATGTTATTTGTTTCATACTCAAGATGGGCCTTCGGATTGGATGCTTTTACTATCAATGGGTTTTAGATCATGGAAGAAAGTTAGAGTGGAAAAAATTGCTCATTTTTAGCACATATTGGGAAAGATCTCACCTCCCCTCACCGAAATGCCGAGAAAGCTTGTGCGGATCTCATGACCAACAATCAACATTGCACAACATATTGAAGAAATTCACATCTCAAGAAATAGCAGAGATAGACTTCGCTTGAGAACTTCAATTGAGGCAACAAGATGGCTTGCATTTCAAGGATGTTCTTTTAGAGGTCATGATGAGTCAATTAACATCAACGAACCGTGGAAACTTTTTAGAGCTATTGAGTTTCATTGCCTCTTTTAATGAAGTAACAAAAGTTCTTGATAAAGCTCCCGAAATGCATCATATACACACAACAATACAAAAGCAAATTTTGCAAGTGTTGGCAACTAAAGTAAAAAGTGCAATCCGAGAAGAAAATTAGTGATGCAAAATTTTGTATCATTGTTGATGAAGCTCGAGATGATCAAAGAAGGAACAAAATGTCATTGTCTTGAGATTTGTGTGATAAGAGATGGCTTATACAAGAGCGTTTCCTTTGGAGTTGTTCATGTTAAGAACACTAGTGCATCAACATTGAAAGGGCATCTTTTCTATCTTATCTCGTCATATCTTTGATGTTCAAATATCCGGGGACAAGGTTATGATGGTGCAAGTAACATGCGTGGAGAAATGGAATGGATTGAAAGCTTTAATTTTGGATGAATGTCCTTATGCTTAATTATGTTCATTGTTTTGCACATCGATTGCAATTGGCATTAGTAGCTTCATCAAAGGAAGTCTCCCTGTCCATCAGTTTTTCACTAAGTTAAACTCCATTATTAATGTTGTTGGGGCTTCATGTAAGCGCAATGACCAATTAAAAGCTGCTCATGCTCAAATATTTCTCATTTGCTGAGTATTGATGAGCTAGAAGTGGGAGGGGCCTTAACCAAATTGGTTCTTTACAAAGGCAGGTGATACTCGCTGGGTTTCTCATTTGAAATCTATATCAAGTTGATGAGAATGTTTAGTGCAACATGTGAAGTTTTTACTTAATAATTTATTGAAGATGGAACTACACATGCTCACCGTGGAGATGCCGATGCGCAGCTTATGAGGTACTCACTTCTTTTGAATTTGTATTCATTATGCATCTCATGAAAAAAGTTTTGGAGATTTCTAATATGCTTTGCCAGCTTTTGCAACTTCAATCTCAAGATATATTGAATGCAATGCATCTTGTATCATCTACTAAATTGCTTATTCAAACTTTAAGAGATAGTGGATGGGATGAATTAGTGCAAGTGTGAGTCTTTTTGTGAAACTGTTAATATAACTGTGCCGGATTTTGATGCTCAATATATTGCAAGAAGAGGAAGGGCTTAGACATCAACAAGATGAATTAACAATTGGGCATCATTACAAAGTTGATATTTTTTATGCGGTGATTGATTCTCAGTTGCAAGAGTTGAGCAATAGGTTTGTCATAAAGCAATGAGTTAATTGTTCTCAGTTTCATCTTAGATCCAAAAGAGATGCGTATATCATTCAGAATTGATGATGTTTGCAGTTGGTAGAGAAGTTTTACCCACAAGACTTTGAAGATTATGAGACTTTGCAATTGAGAGTGCAACTTGAACATTTTGAACATGTGCAACAACTTCTGATTTTAGAAACATAGAAAGTATTTCTGATCTATGCCCGATGGTGGTAAAAACTAGAAAATCGAACATTTATCCTCTTGTGTTCAGAGTAGTAATCTCCGTTCTCTCACACTTCCAGTATCTACAGCTACTACAGAACGTCTTTTCTGCTATGAATATATCAAGACTACACTTCGTAACAAGATGGAAGATGAATTTCTTAGTGATTGTTTGTTAGTATACATTGAAAAGCAAATTGCAAAACAATTTAGTATAGATTCAATTATAGATGCTTTTCGTGACATGCAAGAGAGACGGTCTAAATTTTAGTAGATTTGTAATATAATGATGTATTTTGGAACATGTTAAATGAATATTATTATATTTCAGTATTCTGTCTTAAATTGTGATTGGCCCCCGCATTGGTTAATCCTGGCTCCGCCCCTGTTTCTAAGGAAAGGGTCATAGGTTATCCGGCGGCTGTGGTGCAAGAACCAATGGTTTCGACGGCGGAGATGTGTCGTCGTCAAAAACAGTGAAACGCCAAATTCGGTGTTGAAAGTTAGAAAAAAATTTCTGGTTTGGACAGAGGACCAAACAGACGGTAAGAACGAGGGGGTTTATTATTTGTGGAATCTTATTCCAAAAATAAAAAATAAAAATTTGTGGAATCTCTAACTGCCCGATAAAATATCTGACTGCTGCCCGGCTGTCAGCTCCTGTTTCCGGTTTCAGCGTTTCTCTGTCACGGTCAGCTGCCCTTTTCCCCAACTTTTTTCTAATATATTAAATTTTTTATCTTACATCTAACTTGTTTGGCCGCCTTTAAAATTATTGTAGAGGTTAATCATAAGTTGCACAATCAATTCACCGATCAGATCTTATTCGCCTAGTTTTTAAGTAAGTGACGAATCAACTATGCTGAAGTCCGCCTTTAAAATTACTGCAGAGGTAAATTATAAGTCGTACAATCAGATCTTATTTGCCTAACCTTTAAGCAGGTGACGAGTCAACTATACTGAATCCCGAAAGGTTAAATTTGTAATTTTATGATTATTAATCTAACATTCTAACAATTTTGAATAGAGTTGTTCACCATATTACCATCTTACCCCTTGACGGGCAGTGGCTCCAAACTTCAACTCACGCACACAACTCTCCAAGTCTTCCAAAGTCTCCTTTACAGACGCCCATAACCGGCATTAAATATGTAGGAGCTCACACCATTTCCAATTCCGCCACCACTCCCTCTGCCCAAGCCGCCGTGGGTGCAGGGGTGCTTCCTCTTCTGGGCTTCATCTCCCCCCACCGTGAAAAAAGATCGCAGCTTTTAGGAATGGGTCAGGGGCTGAGTTGCAGAACGAGTGATGAGCACGGGCTGTTCACCGCCGTGCAGTGTGGAGATGTGGAGACGTGGAGACGGTGTTGGGGAGAGAACCGGGTCTCATCCACCACACCACACGGTGTATGATCGCCACTCCGCTTTGCATATAGCCGCCGCCAATGGCCAGATCGAGGGTGGGTTCTTGGAAATTCTCAATCTTTATGACTGAAACTTGGTTACTTGGTGTTCTGTGGGCGTTTTGATTGATGGGTGTTGATTCCTTCTTCAGGTCGTTATATGCTCTTAAAACCGATCTGTTAATCCAGATTTGTTGAATCGCCACAAGCAGGTTCTGTTTCGGTTTCTGAGCAGTTTGTTTGGAAAATTTGTGGATTTTCTCTGTTTTTTTTTTTCTTTTCCTAATGATTGCTGATGGTGTTTCGTTTTTTGGGTGATTTTGGATGGTTTAGACTCCATTGATGCTGGCTGCAATGCATGGAAAGATCGATTGTGTGCAAAAGCTCATCGAAGCTGGGGCCAACGTAAGCTAAGCTACCCATATTCCATTTCATTCCATTTATAGTATTAATTTGAATTGAATGTGTAGCTTATAAATCTTGGAAAAATTTAACAGATATTAAAGTTTGATTCACTTCATGGGCGAACTTGTTTGCACTATGCTGCTTACTATGGCCATTCCGATTGCCTTAAAGCAATTCTCTCTTCGGCTCGTACTTCCCATGTTGCTGCTTCTTGGTTAGCATTTAGCTCAAGATTTGGTTTCTTCCTTTTATGGATTGAGTTGTTATAAAGAACTTTCTAATCTTGTGGTTGAATAAAATAATATCCCAGGGGGTATGCCAGATTTGTGAATGTTAGGGATGGTAAGGGAGCAACACCTTTGCACTTGGCTTCTCGTCGAGACGGCCTGAATGTGTTCATATGTTATTGAACAATGGAGCTTTGGTTTGTGCATCAAACTGGAAATTATGGGTAATGATATCGAGAACTTTTTGTTCCTTTGGTTCCTAGTTTTCCTTTTTCAAGAGTTTTGGATTGAGAAATCTCGTGTTACAGTTTTCCAGGCAGCACTCCTCTTCATTTGGCTGCAAGAGGGGGATCTCTCGATTGTATCCGTGAATTGTTGGCGGTGGGGGGGCAGATCGACTTCAAAAGACGCTTCTGGGTACTAATCTTTCCCTCTTTGCACAAATCTTTGTGATTCTTGATTATATTTGTCTCTAGCAGTGTCTATTTCACTCTTGCGTTGATATCCACCGTGCTTCGATTGGCTAAGAATTTTATAGTTTTGTGATTTATCAGTTATGAAGGGCTATCGAATTGAGTATTGATCATGTTTACAGGAGAATACCATATACGGTTGCTTTTAGGCATAACCACAGGACGTGTGCGGCTTTGCTGAATCCCTCATCTGCAGAGCCGATTGTATGGCCTTCACCTCTGAAGTTCATTAGCGAGCTAAATGAAGAGGCAAAAGCTTTGTTAGAGCGAGCTCTGATGGATGCGAATAAAGAGAGGGAAAAGAGTATTTTAAAGGGGACATCGTACATGCTACCTTCTCCATCTCGTTCTGAAGCAGGGATCGAAGACTATATTTCAGAGGTAAATTAAATAATCCAATCTTGGTAGAATATGTTTAGTTGGTTGAGTTGCGGGAAGACTCGGAAACTTTGCAACATAGGCAAAGTTGTTGGAATCCCGATTAAACGATTAATACCAATTTTGTCTCAATGGCTTGTCATAATGCTTAAATAAAGCAATGATTTTTATTTTTGTCAAAATTTGAAATTATAGCGAGTGAAACTTGTAAAAGCTGCAACCTTTTCTAATTGTGGAAAGAGTAGTATTCACTCCGAGATTTTGATCTATTTATGCAGGCCAGTGATTCAGAGCTATGTTGCATTTGCTTCGATCAACTCTGCACGATCGAGGTACGAGATGCGGCCATCAGATGTGCGCACAATGTGTCTCGCTTTGTGTTGCCATAACAAACGAACCCGACCACGACGTAACCGCTGCACCTTTGTGCCCTTTCTGCCGAAGCAGCATCGCACAATTAACCGTCGTAAAGGTTAACAATGATGACGGCGACCACGGATGCCTACTCGAAGCTGAGGAAGTCTAGGAGATCCCGGAACCTCAGCGAGGGGAGTAGTAGCTTCAAGGGGCTATCGGCAGTGGGATCATTCAGCAAAGTGGCGAAATCGGGCAGGATTGCTGATGAAAACGACATGATTGATAAGCCATTAAGCCTTGATTGATAGCCATCAAATTTGGTATCTCCAAGAATCAAGAATTCAATGTGGGGTCTTGCTGCACAAGTGGTATATATCTATTATAGCTCTCTCTCTCTCTCTCTTTTTCTTTCTCTCCATCCCCTTTGTAGATTTGGGGAATAAGCAAAGTTAAATGATTGCGAGCTCCGGGTTGGTGACTATTATTTGTGTGGGTTGCGATATTTGTTGTAAATTTCTATTTTACTTCAGCTGAAGAAAGTTGGTGCTGTTAGCTACCCAGTTAGAACAAGCATTCCATATTCTTTCCTCTCCTACCCAAAATCCTCACACCATTCTTCATTGCCTGCTTAGGTGTGAACTGTGAGGTGTATTGTTTTATTATCACCCCCCCCCTCAATCACTGTAAGAAATGAATGGAAGATGATGTTGTATCATCATCATCGTATTAAACAAATGAAAATCTTTGTTTGGTGTTGGCTACTTGGGTGTCATGTGAAGCCATGATGTGATGAAAATGCATAATTTTAAATTCGTGAATTTCGAAATCCAATCAACTAACTGTTGTGGATGTAAGCAAAGTTGATTGGAATGGGATTGTTAGAGTTACCCAGAATGAAGATCTGTGATGAAAGATGAATGTGAACTGGGTTTGGTGGAGAAAGATCAGAGCACCAAACATAATTGAGGGTCCCAAGTTACAGTTAGCCTTTTGTTTTCATACGTTTGTTGATATTTATGAAAGGGATGTATCGGTAGGTAAGCACGTATATCTATAATCTATGTTTTGACGCATAATATGGTGATGTGTTCATTAATCTATGAATCCATAGAAGTTTAGATCAGCTAAGGTTGTAGGATAGTTAGAAGTTAGGATTGATGTGTCTGGTGATTGGATTATAAGTTAGGCTGATGATCAACTGCCACCCATACCCATTATTGATAGGAATCAGCTCCACTTTCCATTAGTCCGCTGAGGGATCATCTTCTAGATTATCATTCATTTGTATTTTTGCAATAGTCACTCAAACTTTTCCGTTATACATGGACCAGAGTTTATATTGCACTGTGAGCTGATACAAAATTTTTGTATCTTCATTTAACACATTCTAGTTAATCATTTCTGTACATTAAACAAATAATTTAATAATTGCTGACACATAATATGATAGCTACAGGTACAGAAACTATTAATTACATGTACATAATATGTCAACTATAAATACAGAATCTAAATGTTATTTTTGGACCAGCGTCTACAATGCAATCAATACATTCTTGTTTCCTTATTCACATTTTGGTATTGTAACTCTAAATCTTTACTTTTATGTATAATTTATGCTATCACCCTTCATTTTTAAACGACATATAGTCATATTTTTATATGTCGTGGAAGACTCGTTCTAAATGTGGAATGCCGATGATTGCTGACTTGTATGCTCGATCAGCCATATTCAACAAGAGAGGTTCCTTTTCATAGTCCTCATGAAGGGTTGAATTTTTTTATTTTATATAAAAGTATTTAAAAAGAGAAGATATTTGCAATTGTTTTAAGATTAATTTAATGATGTTTTATTGGAGAATGTTGTGCGTGTAAGTGTGTAACAAGAACATGATGACATAAGAACAAATTAAGGCAATTATCTGCAGACTGCCTTTTTAAATTTATGATTTATTCGCAAAGATATCGTCATCTCTTCCCCAGCGGCTCAACTATTCTTATAATTTATAAATATTCAAGAATTGTTTGATAATTGAAAGCTGAAAATATCTGTGTAGCAGGTGGCAAAACATTGATGTGACACAAAAACAAACATTTCTTGACATTTGGTTGCCACCAAAAAAAGTTGAAATTTCACATGATCCGACCGGAAGATCGATGAATTGAAGCTTTTATAGGACGTGTGTAGTACGACAAATACATAAAAACACAGACCATTCAACAAACCTCATCTCGCATCTGTCTCTGTTTATCTTTCAATTGAATAAATTGATATTTAAAATAAGATATCATGCTCGAGTCTCACAATTGAAGCATGTGCTCCATCTCAACTAAAAGCCTAAGCTGATAGTTAGATTGCACATTGATGGCTATATGCTCACACTCACCTCATACATTATATATATCTGTTCTTGAAGTTCTTGTGAGTTTACTAATCACAAAGTCGTGTTTTTTTCCGATTTAGAAATTCAAACAAAACAAACAATGGGAAAAATATGAATTGAAAAGTAAAGGGCTTAATAAGCACAAAGTTTAACCACAAATGCATGGGAACAATACCAGTGGAACACCCTGATGATCTTGATCAGTGTCTAAAGACCTGTTGCCCTGGGCCCTTCCAGCGCATGGGCTCAGCTGGGGAGGGGCAATTCGGTCATTGGCGAAGAGTGAATTCGACGACTCTCGATCGTGCTGCACCAAAGCGTATTCGTCTGGCCCGTAGATGAGAGGGCTATGGTGGCTTCTCCGGTGCCCATTTCCAGCCCTTCTTTCCACAGCTAGAAAATGGGCGAGTGATGCAGTAGTGTTGCTCCTTATGGCGCTCTCGCCATCAGTGCTGTTTCTCGGGCACAATGAGAAGCACCAGGCAGCTGCTCCGGGCCTCCTACTGTACTTCTTTCCGACCACTTGATTGGCTTCAGCACTCGAGGGTCTTGCCCTCGTTGATCTTCTCGAGAGGTTCACGATTCTTGAAACGCCAATTAGGCTTCCTAAGGTTGTGCTCCTGTCATGGAAGAACGACCCTGTGGACTGGAAAAATCACATTTCCACTCGTTTAAGTTTTGATACTCGAGGAACAAGATAACATTGGAGCAAAAACCAACTTCAAATTACAATTCAGCTTTCTGAACACAACATTATAACAAGAATGAAGATTGAATATCCGATTAAGTAGTAATTAGTCACGAACTCGTACAAAAATGAATTAATTATGAAAGAATTAGATAACCAAACTAACTTTTGCTTGTAGTAACAGATGTTATACGGTATTCATGTCGTGTCTTATCACATTGAGCAAGAATACAAGAAAGCGCAAGATTCAAAACACAAATATATATTACTAAAACTAATAATGTCGAGAATCTATGAAAGGGAAAAGAAAAAAAAAAAGAGTATTTTTATATTTTAACTATTTCAAGAATGGAACTGACCTCACTGTCCAAGTCCGAGGAGGAATCTGTAGAGGAAGCGGGGGACTCACTGAGTAACGTGTTGAAAGATGTCGATCCAGACAAGTAGTCTCTGTTTCTCACTACCCCTACCCTTAAATTCAGAGGCTGCAGTCCCAGAGGCCACCCTCCTTCCTGCAATCCATCAAATCAAATCATTCAATCTTTTGAAGAAAACATTTAAAAAAACACAAAAAGATAAGGACAAGAGCAATTTGTGCAAGAGGCTTCATAAACCCAGTACCCATCTTCAGAAAACTGATCTACAACAAGCCAAGCAGCCCCCATATGGGTTATTCCCAAACAATGAGGGTCAAGACAACATAGTACCTGTTGAGCCATAGGCACCACTGTCCTACTACTTTTTCCCTTCTGTCTTGAAATGATTTTCAATCAGTTAGATACACAGAAAGCAATCACTTACAACCTCAATGCCTAACATAGGATTAACCAAAGAAGAGGTGTCATATCCTAAGTTTATTCCAGCAAAGCAGAAAAATGCAGATTAACAAAAGAAAGATAGAAGCTTTACATATGGGGTCTTAAGAAACAAAGGGGGAATGGAGTCAAAAAGGAAGGGCTAATGATGCAGGAAAGAACTTATGATTCCTAAGCAGTAATAATGTGGAGAAGCTGTTGCTTTTGCTGTATTGATGCCAATGAGAAACAGGAGAATAATTATGTGTAGAAAAAGGTGGATAAAGCAGACAAACACAAAACCCAGTAACAGATACAAATGTTGTCAAGGCTGCTAATAAAGTAGCCAAAGTTGATCCAAATCTTGACTGTCCTAATCAAATTAATGGCATAATTAACAAAAGAGAGAATCTTGGCCTCTAGGGTTTTATTAGTTTTCCCTGTCTGGCTTGTCATACATGCAAAGCTTTACCCGATTCACGAGAGAATCTTGAAATTATATATTCAGACATTCAGTACTACCATGTCTAGGGCTCAACTTAAGTAAGATTTAAGGAACAAAACAAAAAAAATTGGTTCTTGACAATAACTTTCATCAAACTTTCTCTCCCATGATTCCATGAATCACACCAGGTTTAAGTAAATGGACAGATTTCCTACCTGCAATTGCACCCACTAAATCCATGAAATTGATCCACAATAGAGATATGAGAGTACCGGATTGTAGTCTCTTTTCAGGAATGGAAATGATTGAAGCTTTTGACCTGCAACGGAAGAAAAAATGAGCGTGGGGAGTGGCCCATTGGATAGAAGGTCATTTTCTGCGGGTTCAGAGAGAACCCATTATGGAGAAAGGCGCCTTTGGGGCAGGTACGGTGATGGAGACGATGCAGGGATCCAATGTTTCAATGATTTCATCTTCCATTAGGCGTTGAATGATTGTTCTGCGCAGCTTCTTGGGCCGCTGGTCGCTCCTTTTTCCATGAATCAAACGGCCTGCACTCCAAATCTGGCCCAAACCGATTTGCAGACACCTTTTCAAACAAGCATTTGAGCTTTTAGCTTTACATTATAGCCTCCGCTCCGTGTACCTTTGTCTGGAGAAGAAAGGGAAGGCCCATTTATATTTAAATCCTGGGTTATTAGAAATACCCGGAAAATTGTTTAATATCTTTGATTTATGAAGTTGAAAATTCTGTGTTTTTAGTGAAATCCGTTGAACATAATCGATAAAGAAGAAAGAACCACAAAAAGATAAATTAACTAATGTTATCTATAACTAATCATTTTAAATCAAGAATGCTGATAAGCAGCTCCTATGAGCAGTCAAATTTAAAACTTGTAGTTACTAAGTTAATTGTCGTGATAAAAAGTTATAGTCACTAATAACCGAAAATGCCAGATATCATCACCCTCCGATTATTGTCAATTTAGTCATGCATCCTAAGTTTCTAACAATCTTTCTAATTAAGTGGTCAATATTACTAACTAAGGCAGTGATTCGTTATCTGACTTGATGTCACGATTGAAGACATAGCAGTGTAGGGGTTCAAATCTCACGAATGGATAAAATGCCAGGATGATTGAAGGTGTGGATTGGGTCCACTGTGTACATATGAAGACTAGGTCTGACTAATGGGCTAATTGCGTGACTCGCTATTTACCTCTGCAGTGGCTCTAAGGACGGGATCTTATGGGTTTAAGATTAGTTTGGTGAAACTGTATGTACATAGAAGCCTAGGATTCCTTTTGTACAAGGCGCAAGGACAATAACATGCATGTAAAGCAAACAAGAGTTAGTGCAAGTCATACATATGGGCGGTGAATGCGGTTATTATTACAGTAAGGCCATTTGCATGTATATATCTGCATTTTGCCCTACGACAAGGGTACACTCTTGTCATGCTTTGAGGGCACTTCCAATATTATTTCCCCTCAGTTTTTCCTTACCATATGATTTCGCGTGTTTAATGTTGTTGTTACGTTACCTTCACTACTGAAAATTATTGAATTTCTGACCACCTGAAAGTGATCTTAAATCAAGTTGAAAGCAAAAAGTGGTCGGAAATAGTAACAAGGGTTTTTCCAGATACCAAAAGTGGTCGGAACACGGCTTTCAACTTGATTTAAGATCACTTTCAGGTGGTCGGAAATTTCAGAATTTCCAGTAGTGCTTTGTAATATTAATTAATTAACCACCATGTATTAATTCAATACTATATCTATCATCGGTGGCCGGCCGGCCACATTTTTATTCACCATTTGATTAAGCCGCCAAGAAGAACATTACAAGCTAGTATGGAAATTTTTGGTCCAAGTGGAATCAAATTTAATTTTTTTTTTTTTAAAAATTTAGTTGATCCATTATTATGATATATGAATGCAGTTGCACAAAATGATGGGGTGGTCGATCTCATGTGACAAAAGTTAAAAAGGGGCATAAAAAGCAATGATGAATGTCAATCAAAATAATATTAAACGACAAGCAAAACAACCTTGATGTTAGCTATCTAGGATCCCTATCTTCTGCCAAACCGAATATCCCTTTCTTTCTTTTCAACTTTCTTGTAAAAAAAAAAAAAAAAGTTTTTAACCACGATGGATGTTTGTTTAATTTCTTCACAAAGTCAAACGCTGCCTGCCTCTCCATCATGGTTTTATTGACAAGGATTTTGAATGTAATTTATCCACTAAGGTCATAAAAATGCTGTTTAAATCGAGAATTACCAAATTAGAATTTTATTTGAACACTCTTATCCTTAGTTATTAATCTTATAATGTTCATTTTATTATAAAATACTTGGAAAAAAATGTAGTGTAGTAGAGCTGCTCTAATATGACGGTAATATGTACTTGCCCTTTAATTTTGAGTAGATATTGGTTTTTTTTTTTTTTTTTTTTCATTCCGACGTCTGTTTAATTGCGAAACTAATTCGAGTTCCATTCGGATCACGTTTGCAGAGTTTGAGTTTTACGTGAGAGAAAGCAAACCTCCGGCCTCGTAGTTTAATTCAGTCGTCCGCTTACTAACTATCTCAAATATTGAGTTATTGACTCTTATTATATTTTCCACACTTCAAACTCGTGAAGGTTTCGAAAGAGAAAAAGAGAAGAAATGAAAGGGAGGAAATAATAATGGAGTTAATTAAGAGGAGAGAAATTTATAATTATGTCATATTTCATGTAATATATCTTTATACCCACTTATAATTAATATATAAAAAATATCAAGAAAATAATTATGGAAGGTAAATTATCATGTATGTATATATATGATTCTGTCCATCAATTCTTCTTGATTTTCTATAATTTAGTACGTATCCAATATTACAATTTCCTAAATTTAGGAGCATGATTATCCTAAGATTTCCCCTATGCTCTTACCATAATTACACCCGAAGGAATTAGGGAAGTTACCAAACTCACATAATAATGTAACCCAAAAACAAAAACCCAAAAAACAATTAAAGAGAAAGAAGAAGAAGATTTATAAAAAAAAAAAAGAAGAAGAAGAAGAAGAAGTTAATTAATAGATGAGATATATATATGTTATAGAGATGAATTATTGTACATTAATGAATTTGCTGCATTATACAGAACCGGATCTGCATCTAGCTATATAGCTTACTTATAAGTCAAATTATTATGATGAATAAAGTAAGGCTAAAAATAAGATTGATCATCAATTAACTACATTAATTCGATCAAAGACCGAATATATAGCTAGAAATAATTAATAATAATTAACTGCTCCTAATTTTCTTGATCTTTTTACCAAGATCAGCCAGAAGGAGTGGAGGAAACAAAGATTCAGTCTCATCTGACAAATCAAGAAAAACCCTTTTGTGACAACCTCTTCTACTCTTTGCCGGCATAGTCTTTGGCTTTCTCGGAGCCGGCGGGCAAGCCGCCGGGATCTTATACTCCGGCGACGTTGGAGTTTTACACCCTTCTTCTCCTTCTTCTTTATCTTCTTTCTCCATTTGTTTACTCCAGTACCGTTTGTCGTCAGTTTGACCTTCAAAGAGGAAACCAAAACCTCGTATCTGTTATCTTGCTGGTGTTTTTCGAGGACTTTCCCGTTATTGTGTCCTTCTTGACGCCGGCCTTCATGATGATGGTCTGATTCTAATTTTCTGGAAGAAGACGATGACGTAACCATCTGACAAGTTTCTGGAAAGTCGTCGAGAGTGGGTCTTGAGAATACTGTTTCTCTTAAGAAGTTGCAGTCCATGGAATTTAGTGGCGGCCGCTGCCAAGTCTTTTTCAGAGAGAAAAATAGTGGAAGCGATAGAAGAAGAAGAAGGAGAATTATTTGCTTGGAAATTAGCCATGAAGAAGGATTCGAATATGTGAGAACATAAAGTGAAAGTGAGGTAATATAATGGCAAGAGGAATAGACAGTGAGCAAGCAAACAACCTTAAAGGCAAGCTAAGGGCTTTTGAATTGTGAGGCCTAGATACCTAGGAGATGAGAGGTGAGGTGATTCGAATAATTCAAGAAAGATATATAAAGGAGAGGAAAAAACAAAAGCTATGTATTTATAGCGGGAGAATGTATATAAGAGTTAATAGCATCAATGTCCCCTTATTATAGTGGTTTTAACATATTTAGTTTTAAACTTTTAAATTGATCAATCGTAGTCTTTTGACTTTCAAATTATCTCTGTAGTTCAAATTAACCATTCATAATCCTTCAACTATCAAATTTTAACCATCGGTCTTTCATAGAGGACAAGACTGGTTAAATTTTAATATAATAATAATAATAATAATAATAATAATAATAATAAATAATAATAGGTCCAATGGTATCCGGATTGGACTTCCATTTGAAAGTTGTTGAGTACGAGCCTCAGTTGAGGCGTTATTGGTTCTTTGTGTTTCAGTAGGTTGAGAAAGTATATGAACAGATACTACAATGTAATAGAGCCCCAGTAGCATTAAAAAAAAAAAGGTCCAAATTGACCATCGTACTTAACCTAAAAATTCATTAGGCCACTGACGACACATTTCACCTCAAATGTATGCAATAATTTCACCTAATAGCAGGTTACCACACATTTAATCAATTTTCTGCTTATGTGGGATGATACATTGTCATTTTTAATATAAACTTTAAAATTTAAAAATTAGTAAAATAATAATAATATTATAATAATAATAATAATAATAATAATAAAACGCCAGAGTGGCCCGCGACCACCCCTTTCCCCCCTCCCCCCCCATCCTTCATCTCCGGTTAGAAACGAAGGAGAGACTTGTCTTCGTCTCGAGTTAGCGACGAAAGATCGTTCCGATCGTCTCTAGCAGAGATAGATCAGAGATGAAGGAAGGGGGAAATGGGAGTGGCACGATCTGGTCCTTTGTCTGACGCACCCCTTCCCCCTCCTTCGTCTCTACCGGAGACGAAGGAGGAGGGGAAGGGGGTGCCGCCCTGCCACCTCGACCTTTTTCTTTTTTTTTTTTTTAATTTTTTTTAAAATTTATTTATTTTTATTTAATAAATTTTATTATTAAAATTTATTCACGTGATGTGAGTCAAATCTAAATTACATCGGAATTGATCTCACCATTCAACTACACACAAAATCACCAACATATATTAAGTTTAACCTCTCACTATTTGTTTATTTAATTTTCAAAAATTTGGTCAACATTTAAAACGTTGGAATTTGATGTAGATGGTGTAAGGGACATGTATTAAAATATCACACAAGAATTGAAGCATATAGTGCCATATTTGTCAAAAATGCATAGTGCTATTTAAAATAAAAATAAAAAATATTGCTGATTTATCTATAGGAAATACTAGATCATCACAGTATTTTGTGTATAAATTTAAAGTCTTCACTACTCACCTTGAAGTGCATTGTGTAACAAAATATGGGTGTGAATTAATTGAAGAAATTATTGTTTTTTTGGATTTTAGCTTTCTTATATGTTTAGGATCTGAGAGAAGGTAGTGGATGTGTTCAATTAATAGCCTTCTTCGGCGAAGGATCCAATGCAAACACAAACATGCATCGTCCGCATGCCCCTCTCTCTATATATCCCTTTCAGAGTTAATTAATTTGCAGAAATGGAATATTTTTTACATTATTATTGTGCAGTCAGCTGAGATTAATTAAGTGATTAATATAGTGCAATCTGCTTTTGTGATTTCTTCGCACTTTGAGGCATCAATTCACGTGCTTCGCTACAGGGAACAACCTCTCTACCTAGCTAGCTACTTCCTACTCATCCCACCTCAAACCTAACCCTCTTAACTTCTTAATTACCCACAAAATGCTCAAATCTCACTGCATCACCACCTGAAGTGATCTTATATCAAGTCGAAAGTAAAAAGTGATCGAAAATAGTAACAAAGATTTTTCCAGACATCAAAAGTGGTCGAAACAAGGCTTTGATTTAAAATCATTTTATATGGTCAGAAATTTCATAATTTCCAGCAGTGTCCCTTGTTTTACGATTTCTCAACAAAATGATAAAGAGGTAAATTAGAGTGTCTGGTGCTCATAAAAAGTTCACCACAAACTCTAATGACTACCCAGGCTCAATCATATATCATGACCCACAATCTATCATCTAAGAATCAACTGAAATTGACTGAACCGTCGTCTTATCTTCTTTATCACAACCTCAACAGCCAACCATTTTTGTACAGTCCACACTACCCTATCAATTCTGTAGTTTTGCATCAGTATACACATTAACGTAACGTTCTGCGATTAATATATATAATGATCAACAATAATAATGACATTTGTGTAAAGAAATGTGAACAATCATGATAATGAATGAAGTGCGCCCAGATTTCAACCCACAACTTATTATGTTTCACCCGCCGTTATAATAATGAACCATGTTTTTCACCCTACCTACTGAATGTAATTAAGCATGCATGTCTACTTGTTCACAGAATGCATGGTATCCTTGGAGTATCTTAGGATGTTTTGTTTGTGAATACTACATATGAGCTAGGATAGGTCTGGGAGAAGAATAAGAAGATTATGCATGTGGATTAATTAGTTGATACACCCAATCTAAAGACAAAATAATCTCTCACAAATAGATATTGGTTCCACCTAATAAGTAATAAAGTTTTAATCAATCAATCGGATCCAAATTAAAGAAACATTGACTGCGTGCTGCAATATAATGGGTTTAATTACAAAATGGGAAATATAATGAATTGAAGTGTATAGTAATTTGGTAGGCATAAATATATATAATGCATGCACATTAAATGAAGATGGTGTTAAGTCAGTTCATCATATCTGTGTGCAGGGCTTCACATATATGGCCCCATGCATCATATCCCCACCCATTAATTATGATGAACCTAACATGCATTTTACACTAGAAAATTATTGAATTTTCAACCATCAGAATATGATCTTAAATTAAGTTGAAAGTAAAAATAGTCGAAAATAACAATAAGAGTTTTTTCAGATTTAAGATAATTGGTCGGGAACACAAAAGTGATCGAGAACAAGACTTTCGACTTGATTTAAGATAATTTTCAGGTGGTTGAAAATTTCAGAATTCCAATAGTGTTAGTCTTATCTTATATTGTCACGTAGAGTGGGCAACACCCATTATTATTATTATTATTATTTTATTTTTTTTTTATTTTTTTTTGGTGAAACCAACACCCATTATCCTTTTGTGTCATATGTATCTTAGGATTCTCTTCTCCCATGTTAATTAAATTTGTCGCTTAGCTTAGCTTCCTTCCTATCGGATTATTTGATGTATGTAATATATATGTTCCAATTCGGTCTTCGTGTCTTTCTAATTTACACATTCGTTCTGACATTAGTTCATATATATATATGAGTCAAATAAGGTTTGGAACTTACTCAGAAAATATAATTATATCTTTTCTTTAATTTATTTTGCTGGTAACATTCAAGTTATAGCTTACATAAATGTTAAATCATACTTATTTTAAATTTTGTATTGATGGCCTTCATGAATGGAGATCAAGCGGGCTCGTTTACTAACTAGAGAATTTCTCCAATTGATTTAAAATTTAGTTTTTATATCAATTAGTTTTCTTAGCAGATACCCCGTACATGTTTTTATATTTTAAATTTATATATTAGTTTTTTAAATATAAAAAGTCAAATTTAATAATTATAAATAAAATGTTAACAAAATAAAAGAGGACTAGTTTGACTTTCAAATACTCCATAGTAAAACAAACAATTGAAATTAAAAAAAAATTGTATTTCCATTTTATTTCTCAAAATCATATAGCTAATCTAGCTAGCACATAAATATAGTCAAAATGGATAAAATTGAATATATATTTTCCGTTTTGGGTGTATAGTTTGGTAGCAATTAAAAGAGAGCTTAGTAACCCAATAGATTCCAATAAAAAGCATAAAAAAAAAGGATAAAAAAATTCTCATCATTGCTCTCATCATGCATCAGATCAGAAGATAAAATGATGATGAATTGCATGACTTAAGGTGTAAAAAGTCAAGTGAGATTGCTTGGATTTCACCTTCCATCTTATGACCTTTTGGTTTTATGGATTTTACACATAAAGTACCTTTTCCTCCCATATTTAAAAATAAAAGTTAAAGCCCCGAAATAATAGTTGGTGGAGCATGATTCTTGTATCAGAAAGTTACGAGTTCAATTCTTGCTAACATCATCTCGATTGAGCCTGCAAATCAATTTGGATTCAGATCAAATTGAAATGCGTAAAGTTAATTCCTAATGTAGCTAGTAATACTAAATGAGGTTATTTCAATTTTAATATAATAGAACCGAATGGAGGTAACCCAAATTAAGTTGGTCAGATTGTTGACTTGGTAACCACATAATTATAAGTTCAACTCCCAATGGAGATTTATTGATTGCTACAGAGTTTTTCTTGTTACTCAAAAAATAATAGAACCTATGCAACCTAGTCCTTAAAATTTTACTAATAATGTATGCAATGTGGAGTAATAAATTAATGGAAATAAGTACATAAATAGAAAAATACCAAAGTACCAAAAGTGAAAGCCATTTTCCACTTTTCAGGGAAAAAAGATTTATTTTTAAATTAAAGAACTGTCGCAGTGCTTAAATAATAAAAACTTGTTAGTACACAAAAACATTGGATAATAATAATAATATATAATAATAATAATAATAATAATAATAATAATAATAATAACAATAATAATAATAATATAATATAATAATTAATAAGTTAGGATGCTTTCAAAAAAAAAAAAAAAAAAGTTAGAATAAAGTAGTTATGATGGTTACGAGCAAAAAGGAAATTAAAAAAAAAATAAAAAAATACTATACACACACTTTGATGACACATAATTGCATCCCATTCTCATGCTTAATTATTTTGCTTCCCAAATCCGATCCCACTTACTACTTATGATTATCATCATGTTTCTACCATCCATTACAATCATGTCTTTCCTCACACTTTACCATTTCCATTTTCTTATTTTCCCTATAAATATGCATGATTAAAGTAACATTTCTAGTTTGATGGAGATATATATACAAATAATATCTTATATAAAGATTATTCACTTACAATAACACTGATTTTAAGTCTAAACCATTTTCCAACCTTCCGAGCTCAATCACCTATAACTGAAAATTGCAGACATACTATCATAACCAAATGAAATTATGGAATTTCCGACCACCTAAAAGTGATCTTAAATCAAGTTTAAAGCAAAAAGTGGTCGGAAAATAGCAATAAAGGTTTTTTCAAATATCAAAAGTGATCGGAACATGGCTTTCAACTTGATTTGAGATCACTTTCAGGGTGGTCGGAAATTCCATAATTTCCAGATATATTATTACAGAGCAAATTACCACTTTTGGTCCTGTGACTATAGAGGGTGTGTTAATTGGGTACGTGACTTTTAAAACTAACAATTTAGTCCTTTAACTATCATTTTTTTTAGCAGATTTGGTCCTCCTGGCCAAATTGCCGGTGAAAATTGGCCGGAAAGACGTTCGACTTTTTAAATCAAATATTGGTGGGGTAATTCGGTCTTTTTAATTGTTGAACCGAATTAACCCCCCACCAATATTTGATTTAAAAAGTCGAACGTCTTTTCGGCCAAATTCCCACCGCAATTTGGCCGGGAGGACCAAATCTGCTAAAAAAAATGATAGTTTAAATAAACTAAATTGTTAATTTTTGAAAGTCACGTACTCAAATTAACACATCCCTTATAGTCACAGGACCAAAAGTGTAATTTGCTCTATTATTACATTACTCTACTATTTCTCAACTATACATACACTATAATATATACTTTGTAACGTACGGAGTATATCCTAAACTATTGAGAGAATTACCGATTTGGTCCCCCGACTAATGAGGATTTCACCAATTTAGTCCTCGACTTTTAAAATTCCTCAATTTCGTCCTCGACTAATGCTAGTTTTACCCCAATTTGGTCCTAAAGGGTTAATTGGTTGGTCAAATCTAAAAGGGCAATTCTGGGAAATTTTAAAAAAGCATCCTTCGTCTTCTTAAAGATAAAGCAGAGTTCAAAGATGCTGTGGCGACTTATGCTGTGACAAATGGAAAGGAGTTGAAGTTTATAAAAAATGATAAGATTAGTATGTATCAGTGTGTACTCAAGAAGGCTTGCAAATGGAAGGGTAATTTTAAGAAAGGATAAGGATGAATTGTGGTTGGAGAATTAGTTCATTTAATGAATGAACATTCTAAGATTGTGAATGGGCTAAGGAGAAACAGATTTGTCACTGCATCATTGGTAGCAAAGAGATGGAAGAAACAGATTGAAGTAACAGTGAATGGAAAATGGAAGAATTTAAGAGAGACGAAGAAGCGAAGATGCTTTTTTTTTGAAGACGAAGATGTTTTTTTTTTTAAATTCCAGAATTGCCCTTTTAGATTTGACCAACAATTAACCCTTAGGACCAAATTGGGTAAAACTAGCATAGTCGAGGACGAAATTGAGGATTTTGAAAGTCAAGGACTAAATTGGTGAAATCCTCATAGTCGGGGACCAAATCGGTAATTTTTTCTCCTAAACTATTTACCTATCACAATTATATAGTTTGAAGATTCGAAGGAAGATCGATCCAATACAATGTTTTGATGTTTGGTACCTATCCTGCCTGCCTACTAGTGCCTATATATCGTTCTTCCTTTCTACTCCCTACCGGCATCTAATCTACCTGGCTGTTTGTTTGTTTTGTAATATATTATACTATAATATTTATATATATTATATATAATATATATCATATAATATATATATATGATATATTTAGTGGACGTACAGTTTATTGGTTCCGCTGCATGCCATCAGTCCCCACCACCTCCGCCGTTCCGAACATTATAATTATAATAATATATAATTACCTTAGCCGGATTCCGGCAGCCGGCCATCTTTATGGCTCAACTTTATTCTCAGTGTTCACTCCCATAGTCCCATGCTTCTCAACTTCTCTGTACTTACACCTTCAGCCAAGTTGCTCAAAATTCAAATAGCTAGTAGGTTTGATATAACAAAGTTTTAAGTTTGTGAAAACGACTTATAACTTTTAATAATTCCATTTCAGTCGATTAATTATGCAGACAATTTTAATTGATTAGGTAATAGGAATAAATTTTGTCTAAATTAAAAAACATACATTTTGAATAGTGTTGCAAATTTTTGAATATAAAAAAAAACTTTGTATGTACCAAGACTATATGATCTAATGGTATTTTGGTTGAACTTCCATATTGAACAAGGTTGTGAGTTCAAGCCTCAGTGGGAAGGTGTTGTTTCAGTAGCGTTGAGAAAGTATATGAACAGGATACTACAATGTAATAGGCGCCATCACATTCCAAAAAAGAAAAAATGTATTTTAGTCCTTCAGTTATAAGTGTTCATGCACACGGTACATACTTGGCCCATGTGTTATATGCGTAACCATCTTAACCACTAAGTTAATGCACAAAGTGACGATATTAGTTTCTCGATGACTTTTTCTGCTACAATTATCATTTAATAAATGGCGGATATGGTTCATCACGAACTAAATTCGCCACTTTAAACATAACTTGGGGGTTAA
>VALG01011191.1:0-18408 GCA_009835305.1 Ipomoea purpurea
AGTCCCAAGGCCGGTACACGATTAGCCGCGGCGAGGCATCCGTGGTGGCCTCGGTGATTTTGCCCTCGTTTGGGCTCACATGTTCATCGTGCATCAACCATAATGAGTTGAAAGCGTGAAAGAAATGGTGAACCGTTGAGCTCGAAATGTCATCCTTTATTTAAGCTCCGACATGCCTTCATCTCTGAATACTTATTGGGCGGTTGTACTGTGAGCTCTCATGGATAAGCCATTTGTACGAGGAGAATACGGTGTTTTGAATTGCTAATGTTTTTGAATACGATAGATCAGAGAGGTGTGAGCTATGGTTGGTTATTACTGGGTATTTATAGTATCTTAGATGGAAGGATAGTTACAATTATTTTACTAAAATAGAAAGTCAGGTTATGGGGTGGTTTGCTTTGCCGTGCTACTAAAGTCTCTTCGTTAAGCCTTTTTTGTCTTTATGAGAATCAACTGTGATTAAAACAGACAGACAAATAATAATGGATAAAGGTAAAGACAGATTTACGATGGTTTACATTGTGTCTAACTCCGGGAGTGAATTATTCTCTTATTAGTTTTGGATGGCTGATTAGATGATGGAGATAAATTCATTATATTTAAGGCATATAAATCCCTTTCACCTCCTATTCCTTATAGGAGGAAAACTCATATCCGTAATCTTATATGAGACAACAATAACACATATCACTTTCATATTTGTATTTGTGCTTTGAGCAAGGATGGTTTAATTATAATGTAGTTATATTAGTGTATATATATATCCTGTTATTAAATTATATGCATAGTTGTTTTTGAGCAAAAAAAAAAACTATAGAACAAAAATAAAACAAGCAAAGTTTATTTATGGGTTTGATTAAGAAAAGCAGTTATTCCGTTACGTTTTTGAAACTTAAAATGTCAGTTTGACATTTATGAAAGTGTTTTGGTTGTCAAATTGGATAAAGGCTTATGACGGTGCGCAATGAGTTTTGGTTGCAGACACCATATGCCTCACTCTCTTTCAGTTGATAAGAATGGAGAAGAGTTCGGTAATGGTTAATTAATATTATAGGTATACATAATCTACATATGCTTTCAAAAGTTATTTAATTTTTAATTATAATTAATCATATAACCTTTCACTGTTAAAAAAAATAATTAAGTTAAATTGATTTAATAGCATTATTAAACGGGTAAATACTTTAAATAGCTACAGGACTTAGATAATATGGTGATTTCAATACTATTAATAATTTATATTGTTAGTAGTAATATCTAGTAAGTATAATATATATAAATATATATAAGTATATATATATATATATAGTAATAGACTAGTTTCACACGTAATGTGCACTAATTTATGCTAAGGTTTGTATTTATATGAACTAATTCAGTATACAATGGCTATATTCATAATGAAAAGTCTAACATAAGAGGGTATCAAGGACAAATATGAGCTTTCTTTGTGGCGGAGAATTTGATAACCCGAGTTCGATTCCAGAAGTGCTGATTCCCTTTATGGTAGAGAAATGAATTATAGTTTGGCATTAAATTAATGTTTATTTTCACACTTTTTAAAACATTATCTTAAAAACTTATTTTAATTGGTATGTTTAGGTAATATATCTACTTTGGGGATTACTCTAATCCTTATTCGCTTTTTGGTATTTTGTCATTGTCTTCGTGTTCATTGATTGTCTGCTTCTTTTTTATGGTAGTGTCAATATGGCTTTGGGTTACTGTGCTAATTTGTAAAAAGAACACTTTGTCTAATAGTTTTGTACCCATCCTCCTGCGTATAGTAGGTACGTTACCCTGGCAACTGGACCCTAATCCCTAACCCGCAATCGGATAGAGCTGCTGCTGCCTGCTAATGGGCATGGGTAAAAGGTTTATCTGAGATCCACAGGTGTACAGTGTACCTGATCCTTGCTGCCCTCCACCACACTGTTGTTACTGGTCCCAAGGTCACATGAGTACGTCTGCCGAGCGTCATGAGCTATTGTGTTGTTGGTGGTTGCGGTTCAGGCGGGCATTGGGAACCACGATGTCTAGATCGGCATCCTTCTGTATGGTGTTGAACCTGAAGTGTTATCCTACTTGAGGTTGATCTCATGCTCTCAATAAAGCACCACCGCCGGTAAAGTATATTGTTCCAGAGTATATTTGGAATTAATAAATAATTTCGGAAACTAACTAACTAAAACTTCTACTTGATTTTTAAGTTGAATTAATTAACTTTAAATTTTGGCACGATATTTTTTATTTAGTAGTGATATGTACATAATAGGAAGAGTAAAAGTAGATAATTCAGTTCACATGTGATTTGTACGCAGTTCGCACGGCGTCTCCTACGTCTGTGGGCAACCACGCTGCCAATCCATATAGATTCAGCGAGGTTTTAACAATTGAACAATAATATAAGACTACCAACCTTCAGCTATCATACTAACAACAACCTTCTAACATCCAACTTGGACAAGTGCGTGCTGCCTTGAAACGCCTCAACAGTATCCAACTACTGAGTCGAAACGCAGCTCAGCAGAAAATAATGAATATTTAGATTAATTGTCATCAGTAATAAGATTTCCCTTCCAAATAATATTAATCTCAATTGGCACTTTCCAAATGATCTTCCTTTCCTTTTATAAATGATAAAAGCTTCCAATTACTCAGACAAATATTTCCAACCATAGCAACTCATTCTCTGCACTCGTTTAACCATACATTTGGCTTGAACCATAATCTGATTAATTGACTTTCCTCTTCATATCACTAATAAAGAAGGCCGCCTCAATTAATCACCATATGATAGTAAAAGTCAAGCTTTGCTAACCTAAAGTCTATTATTATAAACATAAATTAGTCAGACAAGTTTTAATATGTACAAAATATTTAACACTTTAACAATAACAATAGAATTGTGTCCCCTCACATGGGCCTTGACTTTATACAATACAATAGTAACGGTTTCATAATAAAAACAAAAAAAGATAGCAAACGGCTCCTAATAAGGGCTCGCTATCCTTCATCAGTGATCTAGTCTCAACTGCCTTAACATGTCCGGCTTAACTTTAGTCTATATGCATGTCCTATTATCTTACGAAAACATTTTTTGGGGTTTCTAAATAAAACCCTAAATCATTTTGTTTTATTTTCTTGCCCATAAAAGGTGAAACATCTCGTTTCGGGTCCTACACTCGAAGTGTACTGACACTTCATTAGGTGATGATTAGGGGAACCGCTATAATATGAAATACCTAGTGGTGGTTTCGAACTGGCGCTATTAAGTTCTTTCTGGTAGTAAAAATTACTACAATTGCTTACAAGGATGATCTAACATGATCAATTATTATACCATGACCACGGTTTACGTTCAATCTTGCATTATAGACCTTTAGTCAAAACAACATTCAAATTACTATTTTGCAGTTCATATATTCGCAGTGTAGGTTAATAAATTATATACATAATACATTAACGGTAGACACATAATCTTAATATCATTTTAGATCAAAAATTCATAATACAAGGTGTATCTCAATCGATGATATAATTTTCCTACGTGATAGCATGGGATCAGCCGATCAGAACATATGAATGAGTCTCGTTGTCAAGCCGATTACTCTGGAAATACTCTAATGTGAATAATATCCACTATTGCATTTTTCCTAATAACATAACCAACCACTACCAAAAAACATTAAAGACAAAGTCAAACCACACCCATTTTATACATGTTTATCGAAAACTTGTCGAATATCTCCCATTTTATTAAATTATAATGCCCAATGAAGTTAAATTACATGTACGTTACCTTACTTAGTATTAAGCTCCATTGAGTTTCTAAACTTTTTAACATTTACCAAAAAAATCTAGAAATTTCTGACGATTTTCTAAACATTTAAAAAAAAAAAGTGAGAATTTATAATTCTTTTAACTCTTTCTACCACTAGAAAAGTTGGGGGAAATTCCAACCAACAATCAACAATTAGATTAAGGGTGTGTTTGGAACCCGGAAAATACTTCTGGAAATCATTTTTCGGGTTTCTGGTGTTTGGCTACGCAAGGAAATGAAAGTCAATGGAAAACAACTTATGGTCAATGGAAAATCACACCGATATTCGGAAAATGACTTCCCTTTTTTTTGGGGAAGTCATTTCCATCTTCTAAACACACACCAAAGCCAACCCCTCCTTCAACAACATTCAACAACACCATACATTCACTGGTTTCTGGCCGGAAACCAGAGAGCTTCTCTCTGCTTCCGGCGCGGAAACCAGAGAGCTCTTCTGGTTTCCGCTTTCAGGCGGAAGCCAGTGAGAATGGCTGAAACCAGAGAGTACCTCTCTGGTTTTCGCCTTTTTTTTTTGTTTTGTTGTTTTTAATTTTTTTATTAAATAATATTATTTGATTTATAATAAATATTATTATTTAATATTATTGTAATGTTATATATTTTAACAAATAATTAATTATTTAAAATGTTTATACAATTCTATATCATTTTCAGAAAATGAACCAAACACTAAAAGACAGTTTTCCATTTTGCAGCCAAACACCAGAAAGGAAAATGACTTTGGAAAATGACTCATTTTTCAGAAGTCATTTTTCCTGCTTTCCAAACGGACCCTAAATTAGATAATACATGGATCTTAAAAGACACCTCCTGAGCTACAAATAATTTAATAATGCAAATCTTTCATGAGACCATCACACGAATCTTCATCCGTGACACAAGTTAGATTTTTCATAAGTATTGCAGTTTCATTTATAAATATTACAATTTTCATAAATAACTCATCAACCCCTAATACATTTTGATTTAAATTACTTTTTTCATCAAAAGTATCACAATTTTTTTCCTCAAAGTATTACATGCACTCTCTTATAAATCAGTCAATTACATTTTTTTCTTATACGTAATTGTTCAACCCTAAATATTACGTTTGTTTAAAGTATCATACTTTCTTTTATAAGTAAAAACAATTTATTCCGGTCTGATTAATATATATTACATTTTCCACCATAAGTATCACATTTCAATTCTATAAATAACCCTAGCTACATTCCAAACATTACCTCACACATTCTCCACAACATTAGCAATCTTGTGCCAATGGCTTCTCTAATGAAGCTTGTTGTTTCAATTTGCTGTTTTATTGCTTTTAACTATTTCAACACACAAGCTTTAAACTATGGGCAGCCAATATCTCAAAAGTTGAAGGTGGGTCACAAGAAACGGTGCACGTTTTGAGCTTAACGGCTCACCATTTCTTTTCAACGGCTTCAACTCATATTGGTTGATGGTCGGGCAACTGAGCCAATGAGAGGCACAAAGTCACCGAGGTGCTTAGGGATGCTCGCGCGGCCATTGGTCTGCGGACTTGGCTTTTAGCGACGGAAAACGCTACAACGACTACAAATATCCTGGCGTTTATGATGAACGTGTTTTTAAGGTCAACTATTGCTCTATTTTCCCACATGTTGAGCATATAATATAAATACATAGTTATAATATCAGTTAAAATTTTAATTGAGATAGAACACATCAATTTTTTGTAATCGATTTTCTTTATTTTGCACGGTGATCATAGGGGTTGATTTTGCGGTCTCGGAAGCAGGAAGACATGGGGTTCGTTTGATATTGAGCTTAGTGAAATTGGGTTGACTTTGGTGGAAAAAGACAATATGTTGAATGGGCTAGGAATGCAGGAGCACCGGTTTACAATGACGATGACTCTTTTAATCATCCAGTCCCCAAAGGTTATTACAAGAATCACATCAATAAAGTTCATTTAGTCTAAAGTAATATTACACACCCTCATAAAATATTTTCTTTATTTTCTCTCATGTGATACTATTTTATTAGTTATTTAGTGTTTAATTAAAAATATGTAGGGTTAGTCAATTCATGACACCCAATCCTTATGTCACATCTTCATAAAGAAAATATTTAAAAAATAGAGGAAAAAAGTAACATTTTTCCTATTGTTACTTTAATTTAATCCACGATACTAAATTATTAAATTTAGGTTAACATGCATTGCGGGCATGCATCAGTTATTGGTACATAATAAATTTTTTGGTTAACATGCATTGCATGCACCGATTATATCGGTAGTTCCTTACATAATCCTACAGAGTAGTGGTTCAGTAATTGAAATTTTTGTTGAGAGACAAATAACTTTTATGTTATACATTTAAAGTTTTTACAAACATACTCGCTAAACTTTATGGGTTTCCCCCTTCCATTAGATATTAAAAAAAATATATATATATCTACATCGCTTTTTAATGTGGGACAAATGCTATACTTATAAGTTATCCCAAATTTTATTTTTTCCAATTTAACGAGTACATTTAAAAATCAATTTTTCTTCATCTGTTATTCATTTCAAACCTATATGTAATATATGAAATTCGTAATCTCAATTAAGAAAATCCAAATCTATTTTGATTCTATCCAAATCAAACTCACCACTTTAACTGTTATTGTTTGCTAATTTAATTTCCAACCGTATCAAAGTTTAGAGCATCCATACCTTTTGTATATAATTTCATTAATTGGTATATTTATTTGTATTTCCAAGGAATAGTAACTCTTACATTCATGGCTTGTGCGTTTACTTTTATTTAATTTTTCATGTATTATTATTATTATTATTATTATTATTATTATTATTATTATTATTATTTTGCAGAAAGTTGTAACAAGAATAAACACAATTACTGGAATTGCATACAAAGATGATCCAACCGTGATGGCATGGGAACTAATGAATGAGCCTCGTTGTCAAGCCAATTACTCGGAAATATTTTTAATGTGAGCAATATCATATCATCACTATTGCATTTCTCAAAACTAATTAAAATTGTTGGGCGTCGGCCGAGCTGGCCGAGTTCAGCCCCTGCTCACTTCGGGACGTGGCGTTGTGACTTACCATGGAGAGATGTGGTTAAATGGTTAATGTCCACCTACCTATCACCTTGGTTTTAAGTGGGGTATGACAACCAGGTACCATAGAACTCTGTGGTTAAACGTGTTTGACTTCCGACAATCCCGGGGACGAGGTGGGTGACCCCCTGGTGCTTGACTTCCGGCAATCCGGGGACGCGGTGGGTGACCCCCTGGTGCTTGACTTCCGACAATCTCGGGGTGAATGACCCCTGAGAAGTGAGCATAGTGCAGCGTTAAGATCCAACAAAAATCATTACAACCACTAAATAAATATTAAAAAACAAAGTCAAACTAACCAAACACGTAGTTGCATCTTTATATGTACAATAAAGTTAAATTACATATCCATCACCTTACTTAATAACCTCCATTGAGATTCATAAACTTTTTTTTTTAACACTTACCACACCTAAAAACTCATGAAATTAGTTATGTTGCTTTTCCAAAAAAAAAAAAAAAAAAAAAACAAAAAACAAAAAGCAAAAACAAAAAAATCTCATGAAATTCTGACCATAAAAAGTTATTAGAATTGAAAGATGTGTTTGTCTAAATTAGAAGTCTAAAGCGCCGAGACTAAGGCTCAAACCCACAACCTCCTTGATGTGAAAGTAACTTGGTGACACTAAACCACAAGGTCCTTGACAAATAAATATAGAATCTAAACATGATCCAGATTCAAGATTCAAAAATTAAACTTGTTTAAAATTGTAAATCCATTTGCTATATGATTGAATAAAAAACGTACCTGCAGTCATGGGTTGAAGAAATGGCAAGCTTTGTGAAGTCAATAGATAGCAAACACCTTTTGGAGATAGGAATGGAAGGATTTTATGGGGAGTCAGTGCCTGACAGGAAGAATTTAACCCTGGCAATTACCTACTGGGAACTGATTTCATTACAACCACCTTGTTCAACAAATTGACTTCGCCACCATCCATCTATACGCTACTGGATGGTAAGCACCAACTCCACGTCGTTACGTTGCTCTAAAAAAATTGACATAAATTAACAATGTGAGTGGTGATAACCATATAGACTTGTAACCACAAGGTTACAAGTTTAAATTGCAGTCTTCGATTTACCTCCTTGTGGTCCCTTAGAGGCTATGGTCACAATGTGAGGTTTACTCGTGCACACACTTAGATTGCCTACGGCTCTTGTTGGGCTGAGGCTAATAAAGGCCAAGTCTAGCATCTAGGAGCTAAGGGACTATTGGACAGTGGCCGGTAAAAAAGTAAACGTCAAGTTCAGCATCCAGCGTTGAACAGTAAATTAAATTAAGTTGAACATTCGCTATTAGGGCTTGATCTAACAAGTGTATCAGAACTAAATCACGGGTTAGAGTCCTACCATACCAGTAAAAATATTATAGTCCTAATAGTTTCTCTCATCACACCCCAAAAAAAAAAGAGTAAAATGTGAGTGGTTTATTACAGGCTTCCGGGAGAAAGTGAAAATGATCGGATGGAATTTGTAGAGAAGTGGATAAGAAGCCATTGGAAGATGCAAAGACAATACTGAATAAACCCTTAGTGCTAGCAGAATTCGGAAAGAACAGCAGAGACGAAGGATTCAGCGTCGGCGTCCGAGATTCATTCATGAATAAAGTTTACAGGCAAACTTACGAGCTGGCCAAGGACGGTGGCACAATGGCGGCTAGCATGGTGTGGCAGCTGATGGCACAAGACATGGGCGGATGGTCCGACGGATATTCCATCGTCCTGCCGGAAAATCCTTCCACCGCCGCTGTCATTTCCTCCCAGTCGCACGCTATGGCGGAACTAGCCCACACTCTTTAGTGTTCAAAATTTATTCAGAAATAATTGAGCTCAGATTAAATGTTAAACATCATATTTTCATAATATCATTTCACGGTGCTGTATGTGGAGTTTAAACTAAAACAATATATGTTAAAGGATATAATTATTATTTTTATAAACTGTGCATGCATATATATGTCATTTGAAATTTGAAATAACCATGCATGAATTGAAGACTCAAATTTGAAATTTGAGTTGGAATCAAATTCAAATGACTTGTCATTTCAATACATACGTAATTCTTTGGTCAAAAAATTTCGTTATCAAATGTTTTTTTTTTTTTTTTTTTTTTGAGGGTAGTTAAATATTTTGTATTCTTCCAAAAGGTTGAACCCCAACCCTAAGGGACCCACATGTCGGCCCGACAAAACATTTGAGAGGATGTAAATCAAAATATTTTGTATTATGAAAGGATGTTGATGTCACGTTATCATTTTTAGAACAATAGTGGTGTGTTTTTTATGTCAGTTTTTTTTTTTTGCCAAGTTTGCATACTTCAAATTTTTATATAAAAAAAAAAAAATTAATAAAATATTTAAAATTAATTAAAAAAAATATTTGGGTGGATACTAGAGATGTAACCAACGGGCACATGTAGCCCACACGCCAACGCTCAAATGGGCGAGTGGAGCTCAGAACCTATTCATTTTTTTTCCTCAAAAATTGTGCTAAGAACTCAAGTTTGTAAAATAATTTTATTTTTTCTCACCTCTCCATCTCTCTTCTAGTTATGTTTTCCTTTATGGAAGTACAACTATATTTTGGAGGTCCATTAAGCGGACCTTAGTTGCTACCTCTTTCAATTACTTAGAGAAAATTGCTTTATATGAGACCTCACGTGAATGTGTATGGTTGATGTCACTGATACAACATATCTGATCCATAGCTCATGCGGTATAATGAACAAAGTTGATTCTCCCATAGCCCTAAATGAGGACAATGAAGCCAGTGTTGTACAAATGTGTAGTGGGTACGTTAAAGGAGACATTACAAAACATATTGCTCCTAAGTTCTTTTACCCACATGAACTCCAAAAGAGTGATGATTTAAATACCTATTGAGAAAGTTCGCTCTAGTGAAAATCAATTAAAGTAGATTTGTTCACTAAATCCCTGCATACATCTACCTTTGAGAAATATGTCTATAAAACCAGTATGGAAAGGCTTGGAAGACGATTTAAGGGGAAGAGATAAACTCTAAGTGTAATTGATGAATAGACGGTCCAGAAGTCTTTGAAAAATCGTAGAGATGATGCTTGGAAAGCTTATGGTTGTACTCTGTCTCTTAACTAAGTTTTTCTTCCACTAGATCCTTTTTAGGCTAAGGTTTTTGATGAGGCAACGGATGCAACACATATTTTCATACTGCATGCATGTATTATTTTTCTTGACTAGGTTTTCTATCGAGAATTTTAACCAGGAATGAGTATTGTGTGATAATGACCAATGGTGAGTGCTTATGTTAAAGAAAATAAAATAACAAAGACTAAAACTTGTGTGAGACTGGTGAAAAATCTAAAACTAAATCAGGAAAAAAATATTTATTACTTATATAGAAAAATGCATATAATACTTTACATTTTGATTTACAAATATTACATTTTTTCCTCAAAAGTATTACAGTAACAAACACTTGCCGACATTACTTATAATGGAAATTGCAATACTTTTGCTAAAAAAAAATTAATACTTTTATATCAAAATGTAAAAAAAAAATATATATATATATATTTGTCTTCAAAAGTATTTAGGTTTCCCCTTATAAGTAACAAACGGTTTATTCGTAATTATTAGTATTACATTTTGCAATATAAGTATTACATATTCCTATTGACTTAATCCGATCACACACACGGATAAGGATCCACGCAAGTGTGACCCAATAACAAAAGTGAGATCAAATAGAATCCTTAAAAAAAAATCAGTTTTTGTTGAAGAATGATGCAATAACGAGAGAGATGGAACTGAAATAAAAGTATCTACGGGGATGGAATACATCAAGAGAAACAAAAAGAGAGAATAATGCTAATTTTGGAATGGAGGGGTTGTTAATTAATAAATATAATGGCAAAAAGAAATGTCATTTCTTATAAACAAAGTTGAAATGAAACAATTCAAATAAAACAATTATTGCCATACTAAAGTTTTAAATCCATTGAATGTGCAAAATTGAACTTTATGTTGAGGCTAGATTACTCTCACACAAGTCCACTTTGCATGGACACTAAAATGCCCAATTTATTGGGGTTTGTTGAGAGTTGGGTTCAGATGTGACAAATTCATAAAAGGAATAAAGTAGAATAAAACATTATTTATGTAGAGACCCAAAAAGTGCAAGATAAAAAAGAAAATAAACAGTTTCACTTAATAAACAAAATAGACAAACCACCTACCACACATAGCAGCAGGCAAAACATAACATTAACATTAAAATTTCCAAAAGATTTCATCCGATCCAAACCACAAAACAAACTGAAGAACCAAACATTTTTATCCATCTGCCAATACAATTCTGTCCATGATGTTTGCAACCACATCCTTAGATTCTTTAAGCAGCTTGACACTCTTGGTCAACCGATAACGCTTCTCGGCGACCACCGGCGACTCCTCCAACATCCTCTCAATCCCGCCGCCGTGAGGCGCCATCAGATCACCCACAACTTCTTCCTCTAATTCCTTATTCACTAGCTTCTGAATGCTAAAAAGAACATGCAACGCCATTGAATCAACCAATCTCATCAGAACAATCTTCCAATACGCAATTATTCTCATCCGCATATCAAACGCTTGATTCACAACATCAACAAACACCCTTAGATGACCGATTTCAATTTCAATGCCATCAATCTGGAATTTGGAGCCCTTGGAGCTGTCAATCAAAAGCTCCGTGAATTCACCTTGCTTCTCCATCAGTTCATTCCATTTCGTTGAGTACTCTGGATTACAAGAGTAATCCGCCATCATTTCCATTCCGATTATATCCAGCACCCAATCAACGGACTTTTGTTTCATCTTTGCAATCAAATTCTGGGAAGCTCGACGCATGGAAGATTGAAGCTGTGGGTAACTATGAGCATGAGTCATCAAAACTGTAACCACTATTTTTTCAATATAGTCCCATAACTTGGCCACAAAATCTTGTGGCCTTGTAGATATCGCTTTGAGCCTCTTCTGCAAAACGCTGAAGAACACTCTACGTGGAAGAAAATTGGGGAGCCCAATTTCTTTTGCCTCCTCCAAGGCCTGAATCTCCTCCATTAAGAAATTCTTGGAATCAAAACTCAAACCAGTTACCCGCAACTCTTTTGCATACTCGTTCAGCATTTCCACCAATCGGGCTGTGCAATGCATTTCTTTCTCATCAGGGTACTCATCAAATTCCCCTCTAACAAGAATTTTTCTCAGTGACTCCTTGGCAGAGCTGGTAATCCGCATGAATGCCGTCAGGGCTTCAGCCACAGTGCTTAGATTCTGCGGCAGTCTGTTCAAATCGGCCATGTTGGCAGACAGCTTATCATTGATTTTCCGGACAATTTCAGGCAAACATTTCGAGATAATATTGGCTTGAATTCTCACCAATTTCTGCGCCAGTACAGGAATGGACACCATTGACTTCTCAATCTTGGAAAGGAAAGGATGACTCTGGAATAAAGCTTTGCCTCTTCCATTCTGGCTTCCTCGTACGACTCTTCGCCGATTCGGTTTCGGACGCAAACGTAACCGAGACCGATTTGAACATCATCGGCGGTTACCTTCTCAAGCAGGCCTTCCGGTGATCGATCCGCCTTTGTCACCACCGCGAGTGTTCTCTCTCCGGTTTTATCCACTTTCTGGGACATACGGATAGACTCGCATGTCGAGAAATCCACGCTAGCCCGACAGAACATTAAGGATTATGCTCTCTTCAGGAGTAATATACTCCATGATAATGTTGGAGATTTGTTCATAAGATATCCTCAGGCTGGCCATGAACCGGCACCCTAGTGATTCCAGGCAAAATCCACCATAGTTAAATCCGGAACACCGCACTTTTTCACAGTCAACGTTAAAGGGGGCGTGACAAATCCCCTTTCCCCGGCCGGCAACCTCCTCAGTAGCGAGCCGATAGCCTCTGCAACACTTCTTTCATCGGTTGGGACGATTTCCATTGAACTCCAAATGGAGCTCAGGGCTCGTCAAGATTTGGGACATTCTTGAGGCGCATGATTAGAGGAACCCTTGTACATATCCCCTGCCCTCTCGGCAGGCTGATTCCGGCAAGGGACTCAAGGACGCTACGACTTTCCCGACCGACTGGTCGCCGACGACCACGATGGTCGGAAGCTGGATTCCCTCCTGCATGATCTTAAGGTGTCGGAGCTTTATCGACACAATCGAGTAAGGGTCTTATCTTATCGTTATACGACGAAACAATAGGGGCATCCATGGGAGTTTCTCTGCATATCAGAGCCATTATAACTTCAATGTTAAGTTATTACGTAGGGTAAGAACAGGAAGAAAATGCTTAGGCAGTAAGAACTATAGCAGTGGTTGATAGCTTAGCTTTGTATACATAGTTTGAAGCTAAGCTTTTTATAGTGATTCTTGAACATCTTAAAAACCAATTAATCAAAAAATTATCTCGGGGATTGAAGTGTTTGGAATTTATGATGGTGGTTTGGAGCAGTGAACGTAAAATTACTCCGTTTTACTAGCATGGAACTTTACTATGGGAAGACAAAGAAATGCATGGAACCCTATTAACGGTAGGGTCGTTCATAATTCTATCTTTAATCTCAAACCCAATTAATCAATATTTCATTTCATTTTGATAAAATCATTTGAGGCAAGGGACTATAACCAAACAAACAATTTAGCGACTAAATGATGTCATATGTATAATTAAGGGATTAAGTTGACTAGTATTGTATAATTAAGGGGTGTGCAAACTTCGGTTAATTTTCGGTTAACCGACCGAACCGACAAAGTTCGGTTAACCGTTTTCGAACCGAACTTTTTCGGTTCGGTTAATGGTTAAAGGAATTTTAAACTTCGGTTAACGGTTAATTCGGTTCGAAAGTTCGGTTAACCGCGAATTAAGATACGGTTAAATCCGAAGTTTTTATATATATAGTAATAATAAAATAATATAAATATTAATTGAAGTAAATGGATGTTTGGGAGTTTATAATTTAATGTTTTTGTATCAATTTTGTTATGAATTTATTATGATATGTTTTTATTTAATTAGATTTATATTAGGTGTTATTTTAGAATTTTAAATTTTAACTTTTAAAAAGTTGGTTAATCGTAACCGACCGAATTAACCGAAAAAAATTTTCGGTTCGGTGAATTCGGTAGAACAAACTTCGGTTCGGTTAACGGTTAAAGGAAAAAAAACTTCGGTTAATTCGGTTCGGTTAACCTAACGGTTAACCGATTGAACACCCCTATGTATAATTGAGAGACTAAAATAACCATTCTCTCACAATTATTATTTTTATTATCATTATTATATTATTATTATTATTATAAAAAAGAACATTTTAATTTTTATATCACTTATTCTCTTTCCAATTAACAATAACTATATTCTTGTCCACCAAACAATAAAATTTAAATTCTTATTTTATTATCACTTATTTTTTTTTCTCACAAAATATAATTACCATTCATTTATATATCCTCTATTTCTTTTCTTTTAATCAAATGCCTCGCAAGTAGGGATGTCAATCGGGCCAGCCCACCCGGTTTCGGGCTAGCCCTGTCGGTTGTCGGGCTAATTAGTTTATTAATATTTTATTCTTGGGTTCGATTTGGCCCTAACCTTAAACTTCGGGTTGTCGGGCTAATCGGACGGGTTGAACTATCTGAACTAAAATTAGAAACTGAAAGTGAGTATTCATATTTAGAGTAGGGATGACAACGGGGAGGGGCGGAAAGTATACTCCCCGTCTCCGTCCTCAACAGGAAATTGAAAATAGTCCATATCTACGTTCTCGCAAAAGAATTTGGTGGGGACGAAGAATCCCGTCCTCATCAATTTTTAGTCAAAATATTATATTAATGTTGTTTTAAATTTAAAAAACTAAAAACTTAAGTTTTAATTTAAATAATAATAACTATAATAATAATAATAATTATTATTATTATTATTCCATGTATTTTAGGTTTCACATCACTTCTATAATAAAAAACAATTTTCAATAGTTCGGATTGTCGGGCTAGCCCTTTTAATTTCAGGCTACTGAACTAATTAGTTTCGGGCTCATCGGGCTAATGTATTTTATTGGGCTAATCCGTTCGGGTCATAGCCCTGTCGATTTCAGTTTTTATCAGGTTGGCCATCCAAATTCGGGTTTAAATTGACATCCCTTCTCGCAAGTGATGTTAGGTTCAGCAATGTTTTTTGAAAATATGACTAAAAATGTGACAAACTATCAGCTGTGGTAAACGAAAACCTATGACAAGGGGCATGAGCGGCAATACCGTTTTCCGATAATGCTGTAGTCTGCCGAGAAGGATACAGTTTCTTTGGAAATTGCTAGTCATAATGTTGTATGCATGGTCCTTCTAACGTTTGGGTTACTTGCTTTTTTAAATAAAGTTTTTTTTAATAAGAGTACAAATATATTTTACAATTGTTATAAAATAATATTTCATTTGTCTATTTTACATGTCCTACATATTAGGAGTATTTATGAAGTCAAACCAACTAATTTCTTATTTGCTTATTTTCTTTTAAATATTTTTACTTATTTGTAAAATTTGATTTTTTTGTTTAATACACTACTAGAAATTATAAAATTTTTCGACCATCCTGAAAATGATCTTAAATTAAGTCGAAAGTCATCTGTTATAAGTGGGTGTTCACTTTAAGGGTATTATCATCAAATTCCGCCAATCTTTATGTAGGGCCCCCCACACCCCGAGTGGGTGTTCACTTTAAGGGTATTATCATCAAATCCGCCAATCTTTATGTAGGGCCCCCACACCCCGGCTCGACAGAGTATTTGGGAGGATGTAAATCATGGTGACTCAACTGAACATGAACCATAGAGCTAGACCGGTGCTCACTGCGCACAAGAAGCCCCCCTCATTTTGAGAGGTTGCTCCCACACTGCCGCTGGTGAGACTCGATCCCTGGTCATCATTCCAAAGTTTCACCTCTATGACCAGTTGAGCTACGACATTTTTACTCCTTACATAGTACACATATTGCTGATATATACACTATTTTGATGTCCACATTGTGGACGAAGCAGAAAAGTTTAATGAAAGGAATGAAGGTAAATTTAACACTAACTTAACAGAAAGACTAACGGAGGACTATTTGTGGTAAAAAAAATGAAAGTCGTGGTATATTGTTTTGGTCGAATTGAAAGTCAAAGACTAAAAGAAGTACTACTCCAATAGTCAGAGAATCATTTGTGGTATTAACTCTAATTTAATAAAAAAAAAATTAATATAATTAGCTAAGAAAAAAATTTGTGTGAGATCGTTTCACAAATCTTTGTTTGTGAGACGGATCGTGTTATAAACAAACGACGTAGTTTTACTTATGATAGAAATCATAATATTATTTACAAACAAATTTAATACCTATTGAAACAAATAAATTGTTATTTATAATAAATTATTGTAATATTTATATGTAAAATTGTGATACTATTTAAGGTAAAATGATTATTATTAATGATTAAATATTATAATACTTATAACTGAAATTATATATGACACTTATAAAAATATAAATCTAATGCAAATATTGTAATACTTATATGTGAAATTGTTATTTATTAAATTATCGTAATATTTATATATATAATTATACTTTTATTATTAGGCATCACGAAAAGAAATATTATTTGCATAAGCAAATTCGAGAATTGTAGACAACAACAAGGTGCTACTGTTTTTTAACCCCAAATTGTTGTTGCGAACAGTAATTCGCTATTCGTAGTAACTCATTGTTAAAAAAAGAGGAAAAATATATATTACGAATATAAACATAAAAAGAATAAAAATCAAAATATATAAGTATTTATATAAATATTATGAAACATATACTAAAATTTGAAGATGAAAAATTGCTTTGTTCATGTAATTTAGGGAGAATTAGAGGAAGTTAGGGATAAAAAATTCATATAGAAAAAATAAAAATCAATATAGACAAGTAATAATGAAGTAAAAATAATATTATTTCGAATTTTTAGTTGAAGATGTAAAAGTGTAGGAAGAGAGAGAAAAAAATTGGTAGAGTTTAGGTATGAGAAAGTAATAGAATAATGAAGAAAAAAGTAAATTTTTTGAAATTTAGATAGTCTTATAAAGTTGAAACCCAGGGAGAAAAAAATAAGAGTTTAAATAAGAGAGAGAAAACATTAAAAGTTTGTTAAAGAAATAAAATTTTGAAAATCATTGGGGTTGATGGTTGGATTTTAACTATTTAATATTTGAAAAGAAAAAGAAAAAGTCTACAAAAATCTTAAAATTAAAAAGTCTACCCAAAGTTTCATAACTTTTTGAATACTGTAGACACAGAAAATTTGAATCTGACAAGTGGACCGATTAAATCATTATCGAGCCAAATTTCAGGGTTGATCATTAGTCCAATTTAATTAATTGGGCCTATGATAATTTAAAATTATTTATTTAGTCCAAAGTAAATTTGATTTGGACTATTGAATTAATTAATTAATTGGTCCAAACCCCATTTCATAGTGAATTATAATTATAATTATTATAATTAAATAATAATATGAATTATATATTTGAATTAAGATAATTTAATTAATTTGAAATTTGAAATTAATGAAGAATAACGAACCTAAGACTTGATTTTGGCCAAGGTTCATTAGAGATAATTAATTAATTTAATTTAAATAAATATTATGGATTTGTTGAGGAAATTTTGGTTAACAAACTTCACTATAAATAGAGCCTCAATTTTCATTCTTTAAAATCACACTCAAAACATACATTGAAAACAACTTGAAGACTTTGAGAGCTTGAAGGCATTGAAGAACGACGCTTGACAACTTAAAGACTTGAAGGAGTTGAAAGTGCATTTGAAGAAAATAACTAGAGCATTTGAAGAGCTTCGAAAGGCATTGAGAAAACCGCTTGGCAATTTTTTGTTTGAATTTTGCAGGCAATTTTGAAACGTAAAGGATTGATTCTTCAAATTCTTGACGTTCGTTGGGAAAGTCACGCCAAATGAATTCCGGAAGCTATGGCCAAAACTTGATCCCGGAAGCTACGCAACTTGAATCCCTTGAATCCCGAGGCACGCGCCAATTGAATCCCGGAAGGCATTTTGTGATTTTGCCAGGGCAATTGAATCCATTGGCAAGGATTGATTACTTCTAAATTTTGGAAACGTTTGCTTATTGATAAATCAAAACGCCAATTGAATCTCGGAAGCTAACGCCCACTTGAATCCCCGGAGGCACGCGCCACTTGAACCCGGAGGCTACGCTAAATTTGGAATCCCGAGGACAACTTCAATAGATAAACAATAGTGAAAGAATCAGAGGAACTACACAAGAGACTTGTAACCTTGCAAACCTTGATTTATACACACCGCGTACACAAAAATTTTGTGAAATACTATACAAAGTTTAACTTTTTTGTGTTTACAATACCAACATGACTTTTA
>VALG01011192.1:0-16450 GCA_009835305.1 Ipomoea purpurea
GCGCGAAGTCGTCGCCGCCGACAAAAACTTAGAGCGAGCAAAACATCTCAAACCCCATTTGGGAACCTCTCGCACAGCAGTCGGCCGCGTACTCTCTGATGATAGTCATGTACCGCACGTACGCCCGATAAACCTCTGATGCTTTTATAGGAATCATATCGCAGTACAGGTATCTCTAAGTGCCCTCGTGTTATTTTACCTCATTTGCTCTACAGCCAGTAGATATTGGCAATCCGCATTTGCCAGGTACATCAAAATGTCTCCTGGTCGCTCCTTCATAACGACAGCAGTAGGATCAAGAATTAATTTGAGGGTGGTAATAAAATTATGATAAATTCCAAGATGATAATTGTAGCGGTAAAATGAATGTTGAGGGTATAAGATGGCGTTTTGGATGAGGTAAACCAAGTGTAAATAATCCTTAACGCACATTTTACCACAGGTTAAAATTATCGATTAATTGTTACCATTAAAAACTAATAGATTTTGAAAGAAATTGGATGGAGACCAAAATCGCAATGTGTTTAAATATTTTGAGGACCTAATACATAAATTGACAGTGAAGGAGACCACTATTGCAGATTGGAATGATATCCAAAAGTGCGATTTTTCCTAATATAAACTTTTAACTAAAGATTTTAGAAATAAGTTTATTACGAAAGTTGTAAATGAGCGAGAATTTAGGTGAAGATGTGATTATCATGATATGAAATGGTGGGCTACCAAAAAACTTGATAAAAAAAAGTTTTTTATTGATACATATGCTATCAAATAGAAGGATAACACAAATATATGTTCCTATGTATCTGTTATTTACCAAACATTTTAAACCCCCTCCTTCCCTATTTATTTTTAGTAAATGACTCACCTCGAAATATCTGTTGATCTTCATATTCGTTTAAAGCAAACCACATGAAAAGCATATGAACAGTTCTGGCTTAGATCATTAGGGAAAATAACTAGGTAGCTGAATAATAATTTAGTCCCAAGAGGAAGTTATTAAAACTCCACCGACACAACAGTTCTTGAAGTATTAATGAAGGAATATGAAAGAGATAATAAAAAATTATGACTTACCATTGTTTAAAATGACTCAGAAACTGTGAGCATAGTAGTAGGAGTAGAAACGATGACGTATAATAGAGGAGTACCCCGAGGTAGGTTAATTACTCTTTAATTTATACATGCGGAGTCCGTCTATACACCCCTAAAACAATACATGGCAACATTAAAAATACGGGTATACCAGACATGAACCTTCTATTCTTCTATTGTCCCGTATTTAGTTGTCTTGTGCTAAGCAAAAAGCGATAATATATTCACCTATGCCTTCTATCACCTCAACTCAACGCCACAGATTGGTTGAAGACGGTGATAATATAATAGTCCAATTACTTATATATTGCTATCAGACAGGTAGGGAGAGAACGCAGTTCCGTGCCGCTTGCATAATAATTGATCAAGAAATCTAATTGGAGAAGATATAATTCACCTGATCTTGTCAATGATCACATACAGACATGATATCAAATGTCGGTGCGGCACAAAAGAATATCTGCTTCTATCTATTAGACATACATCCCCACACTGGCCGACATATAATTCACAGGTTCGGTAGGTCTCCTCTCTCTGGGTAATCACATACAATATTACAAAACGAGTATGATTTAAGCGTACGGCATGCCAATTGGATACTATGAAGAAAAATTTATACTACTGTATGCTTGAAAGCTCTTTATTGTCAATTTTAGGGGCTCTAATATCGATTTAGTTATCATATACTAAAGCCATTTATTCTGGTGGATATTACCCAAATGTCATAAAACCGGAGGCCTGGCATTAGACATGTTTCTTTTGGATAGTGACCACCAATGTAACCAAACGAACTAAATCCAATTAATGTGAAACCCAAAATTGAATCACAACCCTTGCCATGATAATCTTTTGATGTGACCAATGATC
This sequence comes from Ipomoea purpurea, assembly GCA_009835305.1. NCBI lineage: Eukaryota > Viridiplantae > Streptophyta > Magnoliopsida > Solanales > Convolvulaceae > Ipomoea > Ipomoea purpurea. The sequence goes on from VALG01011192.1 coordinate 1,963, forward strand.
CCCACCATGTGTGGATGGCACAACATACTTTTCAATGGAAAATTACACCAATATACATAGATAACATTTTGTGCCACCCCACAACTTTTTTCTCAATTCCCCTTTTAAAAAGTATCATCACATGAATAATACCAGAACCAAATCTTTTCAATTTCTAAGTTACTAGGCGTTATTTTAAATTGTCATTTCGATTACCAAATTCATCCCATTGATTTATGTAAAAGTTTATTTAATTTTAATCAACGAATGATAGAATGATAATAATTTTGTATTGAGAAATCAATTTGTTTTGCGAACGGGATTGATACTTAATGATCTAATTCTCTGAGAATTATCATATGAATAATTCTTTTACACTTCCACATGGCTTCTGTCGGGTCGGAGTATGGAGGGCCTTTAAGGTTGAGAATTCAGGCCTTTTGGGATAAGAGAATTATGTGATAAAATAGTGACACTCAATTTCGACATTTATATACACATTTGGAATTTAAATTACAATCTATATCTTCTCACTAAAGGTCTAAAAATCACATCATAAAGTATTCATCCATATATTTATCTCATTAATATTAGAATTTATATATAAAATATATATTTATTTATTGGTATTATATTCAAGAATGTTTTTACGAGAAATCAATAAACACTAAAAAATTATTAAATCTTTTTTTATTATAAAATAATGTAATGTCACATGGGACCATTACAAAATGATTTTGATAAAGAAAAATATTAAATGACAACATTTTTTTTTGACGAGAAAAAGTCACAATTAATAGACTGCTCTCACTTAAAGTTGAATTTGTAATATCATGATTATCTTTAGTCGGGCCCGCATGAGTAGCTCAACTAGTCATAGAGGTGAAACTTTGGAAGAATTACCAGGGATCGAGTCTCACCAGTGACAGTGTGGAGCAACCTCTCAAAAGTGAGGGGGGTTCCTTGTGCGCAGCGAGTACCAGTCTAGCCTTTGTGGTCCATGTTCAGTTTGAGACCCATAATTTACAATCCTCTCAAATGCTCTGTCGGGAGTCGTGATTACCCTTACAACATATATTTCAATGACTTGAAAAATTGAAGTTTTGAACACAGTATATTTACACACAAACCGCGTAGTTAGGTAATGGAGAGATTGGAGTAAATCAACGGTTGCCCATTTGTGGGCCATGAAATCGTCTTTGTCAACAAAAGATGAAAATTGTGGATAATGTTTCCCACTATTAATGGTTCAAAAATTCCGGCAAACTTCTATTGGCATTGCTTTACTTGCCCATCCAAAACATAAAAATGTTAAATGTATCTTTGGGTAACAAATCCAGACTTGTATTGAAAGAGTTTGGTTCCTAAAAGAATTTTTTGTTTGGACAAAGAGTAGGTCAATATCGAAACTTTAATTCAATAGATTAATTTCAAACAAAAAAGGTTTACAGTGATAGTTAAAAAGAAAGATATTGTGAATATTCTATAATAGTCTCATCATTCTGAGTATTGTGAAAGAAGTTAACGACAGAAAGCCAGAAACGGGAACTGATTTCTAAAAAAACTAATATAGAGGCAAGGGGGTATTGATTCTTTTAAAACACGCGTAACTAAGGGGGAAATCGACTACACGTTTACAGTTATTTAATGGATCAATTAATATATATATCCTTGTCTTGGAGCTCAACGTCAAAAAATGACAATATGATGCTCTTTGTTTGTCCCTAAAGTTATAAGAACATTTGTCTATAACTGTGTCCAAACTATTACAATAAACGATAAAACACTTTTAGTTTATTCGAACGAAAATATTGTTCACTCAATCTTTTTTACATTAAAGTACCTGTTTATATAATTTGATATTCTTGTGCGTTACAAAATGAACTCTTTGGGACATATAGTTCATTAATTAATATAAGTGATTTGATTAAACTCACACATTACTTTAAATATTTGTTATATTTTTTATGAATTCATATTTCCTAGTCTGTTCTTGTGTATTAGTGCAATGAGAATATATTAGAAATTTATTCTTTATAATCAATAGAAAAAAGTTTAAAAACTTTAAACAAATACCAAAACATTCAGTATAACATATATTAATATTCCTATATAATTCATTTTTTACATTTCCATGCATAAACCCAAACACTACCAAATTAATTTTTTCCGCAAAATTATTATTTATTCATCAAATACATTCATTTAACATTTTTTGGAGAATTTAATTGATTGAAAATTTCCAATACAATCCCTCTTTAAATTTGTTACTTTATCTAAATAAAATTAAAATTATAACTATCTAAAATTAATTTATTATTTTCTTAAGTCAAAAATTTCGGGTGCTCTAAGACTTACTGTTTAGTATTTTTTATTAATTTGGAAAAATAACTTAAAATATATTTACCTAAAATTATATATTAAATAACTTGCTGAACAAAAATTATACGTACTTCTAAAATCGAGAGGAGTATAACAGGGATGTTTAATATACGTGATAAAATCCACTCAGCATATTTGAAATGTTCATTGCAAGTGGGGAAATAACTTTTTCAAAAACAATTATTGATAAAGTGATTAGATTAATATTGGAGGGTTCAAAGTTATCTATAAATTCTTATATCATAAGTGGTTTTGTAACAATTAGCATAATTTACTCATTAATTTTTGTTTAATTTAGATCATGTACTTTTTAAAAGTAAAATCAAATTAAGGACAATACTGAAATTTTGGACGCTGGCTATTATATTACTCTGTTGCCATCATAATTAACATTTAAACTCTAATATATTATTTTATTAAAACATTTAAAATATATATTATTTTACCACCAATATATATTATAATTTAACTTTTAATATGCCTACAAAAATTAAATTTACATTAATAATATATAGATATGCTATTCGTAATCTGTTGCGCTTAATGCAAATTGTCTTCTACTTTTTTTTATATTTACGTGAGAATTTCGGGATCATGAGGATCTCATTATATCCTTGATTCAATTTTTCCACAGGGAATAACTAAAAATGGTTGAAGTTGAAATTACATAAGATTTAAGGATTGAGTAAGAAGAACAATAAAGTTTGTCAAATTAAAATACAGTAGTAAAAATACTAAGTACTCTAAACATTCTAAATCTTGACACAAATTAATGTTGGGTTGATAATGATATTATTATAATTGATTAATTATGTAATGATAGTTACGAATGTAAATTGACACATTAAATGTAATAAAAGGACAATCAGGTCATTTGAGTTGCTGTCGTTAATTATGGATGATTTTAGAATGCCACAAAAAATTCCCTTTGGAAGAAGAGGTCAGTGGGCTTTTTCAAGCAAAACTCTATATTGATGGTGATTGAGAGAAAATATATACTCCAGAATTTTGGACCCGAAGCAAACTTTGACCCTTTAATTGGTGTTATGTCTACTCTCTCGGTGCATTAAAATGGATTCCATTAGTCTAAATTATAGAGGTATTACTGGTACCTCCTACCGTTTAGGGAACTAATTAATTCGTTAAGGCCGTCCAAGTCACTCACACTTCCTATTCCAAATTGTAATTTTATAACTGATATCAATATGTATTATATTTTTAATATTAATTATATCGATACATACCATTCACTTAATTCACCTTCGTATTCCGAGTGGCAAACATAATATTAGGTTTGCGTATTATAAAGACTTGATCAAGAAGGATGCATGCCATGCCTTTTGTTCAAAAACTCCTCGTTCTCCTTAATCTAAACCTAGACTTGTCTTTACAATGTGATTAATAATAGAATTCATTTGTTTACGGGTAAAAGAGCACTTCATATTTTCCTCTAATTTATTATTTTATTTGTTTGTTTGTTATTATTTATTTACATAGTAAGTAGTTTTGGATGTTGTTAATGTCATTATGTAACAACGCTAAAGATTCCTAACTTAACTATTGACACTAGTATTGATAGTATCCAATGCAATCAAAAACAACTTATTGATCATACTAAATAAATATTGTAAGGGAAAATCGCACTTTTGGTCCCTCAATTGTTCCCAGATATGCAATGTAGTCCCTCGTTGTCAATTTTGCCAAATTAGTCCCTCAACTGTTTCAACTTTAGCCAATTTTAACCTCCCGGTCAAATTTCTCACTAACTAGTGTTAAAACCATGGACAATTTTGTAATTTCCAACACTCAATTTTACTTCCCAATTTCCTCCTTCCTCCGGTTGACCTAAGGGCAAATTAGTTTTATATCCTAATTTTTCATCCTTCAAAGTTAAGTTACGTCACGTGTTGTTCAGGACAGGAAGTCGTTGGGTATTCAATATGACGCCGAAGTTACCGATTGTCGCCGCCCCTGATTAGCCCCATTAATAGAGATTCCTCGCCATATAATGGTTTTCCGGTTAATAGCTTAAGCCCGTTAACGGTCCACGATTCGAAGACCGTCGATGAACTTGGGTCTCGTTGCCCAACCCCATATTTCACACCCATCGCCTATACTTGTCGTCTTCTACTTGATTGTGGCCGCCGTTGGAATGTGGTAATACTTCCGAGAAGCAAATCTATCTGGCTTTGGAACTGGATAAAGCCAGGGATTCCGGTTGTGAGTGGAAAATTGGTTGGTAAGAATTGAGTTGTTGGTGAAAGTTACTAAATTGTCCATGGTTTTAACACTAGTTAGTGAGAAATTTGACCGGAGGTTAAAATTGACTAAAGTTGAAACAGTTGAGGGACTAATTTGACAAAATTGACAACGAGGGACTACATTGCATATCTGGGAACAATTGAGGGACCAAAAGTGCGATTTTCCCATATTATAATGTGTTATCACTTTATGGGTTCATTTGAAAACTCAAAGAAATCTTTTTTTTTTTTTTAAATAGCTTACTTTCATTAAAATAATTCATATTTTAGTTTTCAATTGAAATTTGAGATTTTTTTGGTTCACTTAGAAAAAAATAGAAAAAAAAAAAAAAAGAATCTATTACAGATGGTGGGTTGGCTTTACTTATTTGACACACCCAGGGAGAGTCACAGCAAGAGAATAATCCTGGAAATATATGCAAAATAAAGGTCTAGAAAACATTTCTGCTAAAATGGAGTGTTTTTTCTTTAAACAAAAAAAATAAAATTGAAATATTGACTTTCATCCGACTTCCAAATGCAACTTAAAATCAAAATATTATAAACAATGAATTGTAAATAAATTTCAATTAAACTTGATTATGTGGAATACTAAGAGCATCCACAATAGTCAATATCTGTTGCGGTTTTTGAGGGTTATTGTAAGTGTGATTAGGAAAAAGGAGGAATGTGGCGAGGTCCGGGAGGAGAAAAAAAGAAGAAAAAAGCAAAAACTGATTTAAAAATCTCTTTATAATATAACACTTTAATAATATATTATATATATACTATATATATAATACTTTATATTATGATTATCTCAAATATAATATTATATGTTTCTAATATATATATTTACATAATAATATATCTTATCATTATAAATATATAATAATTTCAGGTTTACGAGGCCGCGCCGACTGGCACGCTGACGCTAAAGTCAACGGGCTTGGCGCAAGGTAGCACTGCCTTTGGCGGAAGCTGTGCGCGAAACCGCACAACGTTTCCTTTTCTTCTTTAGTTTTACACATAACGACTGTTCTAATATGTAGCCCTATGTAGATGAACCCCTCCATTCTCTCTCCAACGCTCTCTCTCCTAGTTGTAATCACTTTTGCTGACATTCTCCCCAAAATACGTCTGATAAGTATTGCCTAGAGTATTTTCTGAGAAGGGTTCTTCTAAGTACATGAATAATATAATGAATACGATCCACATTTTGTATTAACACAGACTAATTAATTACGATCTTGCTACACTCTTTTACATTTATCACTTCTTTATATACAAACTCGCTCACAACAATTTGTGGTAAGTTAAGATTTGAATAATATAATAATAATATAATATAATCACTATATAACATATAACCTTAATAAAATCCACCAATAATAATACATATTTACATTACAAATTAGATAATAACTAATACTCAATATTTTAATTATTGGAATAGATGAAATAAATAATTATAAATCATCCGCGGGGCGCCCGGGGCTGTCTTCTCTATGGGACCAATAACAACCATTAGTTAGAAATTAATAATATAATGAAGATAATAAAATAATAATAATAATAATAATAATAATAATAATACCGGCGCCCGGTTGTCTTCTCTAATGGACAATACAACCATATGCTTGACTACCAGATTGGTTTTCTTCTCCACTAGAGAAGACGACCGTCTATTTGTCTTCTCCATTGGAGAAAACGATCCGTCCGAATGGAGAAGACGCCGGTTGTGGAGAAGACAATCCTCTGGTCGTTTTTTTTGCATTGGAGAAGAATGACCGATTGACCGACAATGGAGAAGAACGCCCAACGAAGATGATGTTCGTCTTTCCGGCAAAGGTGACCATAATCTGAGCTTTTCGGGCGGTGAATAACTGGTAACCTATTGGTTACCAGTAAATATGGTTTATTTGATCTATTTTGACAAGTTTGAGGTTTAATTGAATTAAACTTTTTAATGTTGGAGGGCTTAATTGTACTTTTGGATAAAATTTGAGGTCTTATTTGATACTTTTTCCTTAAAAAAATAACGGAGTGAATTCCAATTTTGGTCCTAGTGTTATAGGGGCGTTTTCAATTTCAGTCCATTTTAATTTTTTTTGTCACTTTACAACCACTGTTATTGAATGTGTTTCACTTTTAGTCCACCGTTAATATTTCCGTCAAGAGGCCGTATAATCAAAGGGTATTTTGGTCTTTTTATGTTTGTCTCTTCTCTTTTAATCTAGGCGCTTCGTCCTCCTCCTCCGATATTCGAAGATGGCTCTTCGAACAACGAGAATGGGAAGCCAAAGCTACATCGTTTCGTTCGTTCCAACATGAGCCGGCGAGATTTCTTAGGTTTTAGATTTAATGTTCTCATTTCTTTAGTCAAACATAGTTCTTGGATGAGGTAAGAAATGTCTAAAAAACCCCTAGATAATTACACGGACCTTCTTGATGAAAATTTAAATACTATACGGTGGGACTAAAAATGTAACACATTCACTTAATAGTGGTTATAAAGTGGCAAAAAAAATTAAAGATGATAAATTTGGAAACGCCCCTATAACAGTAGGACCAAAAAATGGAAATTCACTCAAAATAAAGTGAGTGAATTACAATTATGTGATTTTTTTAAGGTGAGAAGTATTTTTTTTTTTTTGGTTGCCCAAAGGTATCCCTCCAGCTGAAAGCCAGAAGACTAATCCCCCATCCCTACTATCAGCACACTAAGTGATAAGGGACTGGCCAAATAGTTTGTTATCCATTCACATGGGTGCTTAAGAGACGAGGTGCTAAACTACCACGCAACCATGTTGTTTTGGTGAGAAGTATTTATTGATTAATTAATATTTAATACATAATTCAAGAACAAAAAGAATCTACATGGTGTCGGCGTAACGGTCAACGTCAAGGTCAAGATGAGAGTTAGGCAAAATGGGGGCCGAGGGCAGTATGGGCATGCACTGTGTTATTACAATAGAACAGTGATATGAATGCACTGCCATATTATATAATCTGTTCTGTCTGGTTACCAATAATCCAATATCGTTCAAGACTTAGACAAACATAATAATAAATAATAATCAAGTTGACATTATGTAATTAATTAATTAATTAGTAATTACTATAGAGAATCTTCACGTGAAATCCAGTAAACATCATTCATTAATTGGAATGCAGCACTGAATAATACAATAAATTACTTTAAAATGTCTCATCAGACAGTGTGTACAGAGTAGAGAGGCTTATGATTTCATGAGAACAAGCTGTCAAAATAAATTTAAGAATTAATCTCAGTCTTAAATTTTTGTAAAAATAAGATAATTTTTTTAAAAAAAAATACAATTGTATTTTTGTAATTATCATCAACTTTACCTTATATAACTTCAATATTTTAATATATGTAATTTGTAACAACTAAATATGTAAATCCAGATAAATTCCTAACCAAATAAAATAAAAAAATTCAGTTATAAACTCTAAAATTCAAATCGTGTAATGAACTTTCACATTTTTACAAATTATAAGTACAATCTTTTAATACTAAATGTGCAATATGTTAATACTACATGTACAAATTTGAAAATTTCTGAGAGTAGCATTATTTATATGCCCACTCCCATTTTAAATGTTCAACCCTCGTCGCACCTAGTGGCTAGTTTCATCTTTCAACACGCACATGATTGCCTTTTCCCATTTGCTCTCATTTCCAACTTTATCATTTTGCTGTATTTCCTGAGTTTCTTACTACTTCCCCCTGCTGCCTCTAAACTAGATGGCAAATGCAACAGATAGCGTTTCGCTTCTCGAATTCAAGAAAATGATCAAAGGTGATCCCTTGGCGTCATGAGCTCGTGGAACGAAACCATCCATTTCTGCAGGTGGCCCGGGGTTTCATGCGCGGCCGCCGCCGCCACCGGAGAGTGACCGCCTTAGCCCTCAGCTCCATGAAGCTGGCGGGGTCACTTCCTTCCCACATTGGGAACCTAACCTTTCTCCGGGTTCTGGACCTTCAAAACAACAGTTTCTCGGGCGAAATCCCGCCAGCAATAGGCAATTTGCACAGGCTGCAGGCTCTTCTTCTGCATAATAACTATTTAGTGGCTCCATTCCTTCAAATATTTCTGGGTGCACAAACTTGGAAGCTTTGGATTTCTCAAACAACTATCTCATGGGCACCATTCCATCACAACTTGGCACCTTAACCAATCTCCAAACCATTCATTTTGTTCACAATAGCCTCACCGGTAAAATCCCTCCTTCTCTTGGCAATCTTTCTCTTTTGTATGAATTCTTTGCCAACAAGAATAACTTGGTAGGAGAAATCCCCGATTCTTTATGCAGAATATCAAGACTACAATACCTTATAGTCTATGAAAATAATCTTAGTGGCAAACTACCCTCTTCTCTATTCAATCATTCATCCATGTTGGCTATAGATGTAGGCAACAATTTGATAGAAGGGTCTTTGCCTCCAACCTTTTTATCACCCTTCCTCGCCTTTTCTATTTTAGTATTCTAATGATACTTTCACCGGAAATATACCTCCCACATTATCAAATGCTACAAATCTGCAGTTCTTTTATATTAGCAGGAATGGACTCACAGGAAAAGTACCTGAGCTTAGAAACTTGCAGAAAATTCAGAGGTTCTTGATAGCATTCAATCATCTTGGGGAAGGGGAGGATGGTGACTTGAACTTCCTTTCCTCGTTAACCAATGCCACCAACTTAGAGCTTTTAGAGCTTAATACCGAAGTAGCTTTGGAGGTGTCTTACCTGAATCCATCTCAAACCTTTCAAGAAACCTTAAAGAAATCGGCTTTCCTAACAATAAGGTTTCCGGGGAAATTACAAAGGGGGATTTCCAATCTCGTTGGCTTTGGAGGGTCTATAGGGGGGGAGCAGAAATATTTTATCGGAAATCCGCCTGAGCTTGGGTTCTTAAGGGATTGCAAGAGTTGGCTTTGCTTGGAACCATTTATCTGGAAAAAACCCATCCTCTTTTGGGAAATCTAACGCTTTTAACCCAACTTAGTTTGAGAGAAAACCGTCTCGAGGGTATCATTCCTTCAAGTCTTTGAGCTAATTGCGCTGAACTTGGCCCTGTTGATCTTGGCAAAACCAACCTCAGTGCAACATCCCATATGAAGTTCTTCAACAAGTCATCCTTGTATGGATTTCTCGCAAAACCAATTAACCGGTTCCATTCCAGAAGATGTTGGAGAATTTGAAGTTTTTAGCCTACTTTGATCTGTCTTATAATTCACCCTGTCGGGCCATATCCCGTAAGACACTCGGAGCTGTGTCCAGTTGAGAAATGCTGAACTTGACAAACAACATCTCTCAAGGCAACATCATCCCTCTACTCAAATATGCAAAATTTGAAGAGCCTGCAGTTTTTGGAACTCTCGAAATAATGGTTTGACAGGCGAAATCCCAAGCTTCTTCAACTTCAAATATTTGCAGAATATTGATATGTCCTAGCAATCACATTTGAAGGTCCAGTCCCAAGTGAAGGGTTTTCAATGATACAAATTCTTTCATCTCGATCATCGGAAACCTGAAAATCCTCTGTGGGAAGGTCTATCTGATCAAATCCGAGCCTCGCCCGTACGCAACTGGCGAAACTAAACGAAAAAAGAAAAAAATCAGAATATATATAAAATAAGTCAATCCCAGATCATTTCGGGTATTCTTGAAGAATATCTTGTGAAATATGGATAAAAGATGGTTTCGTTAGCGTTCGAGTGGCTTAAAAATCAAGAAAAGAACCCCGGGTCCCAGGCTGCACTAGAAAAGACTGCCATCGTTAAAGTGTCGGGTACGCAGACTCTCCTTCAAGCGGCCGCACAAACGGATTCTCTCACCCCAATTCTGCGCGGAGTGAGGTTGGCCTGTCTTTCGGGAGCTGTATACGTAAGGCCTTCTGACTCTTATTCTTTCTTTGAATGGCACAGTTTCTTCGCGCGGTTCCTAAGCAGTTCCTAAACCTCTTCCACTCTCCGGAGATACTAGAGTCATTTATGGCCGATGTGCCGAGGTCACTCGAAGAACACAAGACACCGTAATCTTGTCAAGTGTCTAACTGCTGGTCGGTGGCGTGTTGATTTCTCAGGGAGACGATTCAAGGCCTTGAAGTGTTACGGTATACTGATGGGGAAGGGAGCGGCTTGAGACTGGCTCTGCATTTCACCCCATCATGAAGAACTGCTCAGGAGTGAGGAGCAGTAAGGAGAGACCGTAAGTTTTTGGTTCAGGAAGGTTAAGAACATCCAGTTGACGTGTGCATGATGCCGGAGGGTTTATCTTTCATAAACGACTGCGAACTAGTCCATTAATCACTTCCGTCTCTAATTGTCCTTAATCATTGTTTCTCCTTGATTTTACAAGTCATGATACTGGACACGTCAGCGATTTCGGCATTGAGATTCGTGGGCAGCATCTAGTTCTGTGAGCTCTTCAGCATCCCGAGACCAGAGTACTGCAGGTGTACGGAGGACCTATGGCTATGTGACCTGGTACTATAACAAAAAACAAAGTTTTAGTTTGTGGATGGTTTATGAGATATTAATCCAGATGGCTAGTTTGTGGAATGTTTATAGAAATATTAAGTTAAAAGTTCAGTATGAGGTTCTGTATAAGATGAAAAGACTAAACCCAAAATAATCAAGTATCGTTATACATCGGACTAATTTTTTACAGTGACAATTTCTGGTTAGAGTCCCTTTTCGATGATATAGGCGATGTGTGGCAACCATAACTGAAAAGGTAGCTGAAAGCTGAAAAAGCATAATAAGCAGTTGAAAACTGCGAAGAGCGTATGTAACCGACAGCGGCTGATTATGCTTAAAAAGTGTTTAGGTAAAATTATTGTTTTTTAGTAGCGATAGTGGTATAAGCAACACGCCAAAATGATTTGTTTATGAGGAAATATAGAGTAAATGGTTTTGTGAAGTGAAGGGTAAATGATATCTTTTAGAGTTAATCAACGATGTTGGTCCTCAAATGTTGATTCAACTGTGAATGTGAGTCCTTCTAAGTTCCTTAATCATCAATTTACGGTCCCCGAAAATGAACTGTTTTTTAGCTCGATTGTAAGATCCATCACGGACTGTACATTCCGTAACAAAAACCGGCCGAGACTTCTCGATTTCAGGGTGGCATTTTGGTCTGTTCTTGTTTCTCAATCCTCTTCTTGGGTCGTATCCCATGATCGGCGGAATCATGGAGTTGTTTATTCTGCAAATACCTGAAAACTCAGAGAGATTAAGGTAAAGCTAGAAGATAAGAGAAAGAAGACTTGCACGACTGAGTTCATGATGTCCGGAATCTGAGAGTTCTCCACGCGAAAATCCATGGCCCATGTCCTCACAATAGAGCCCAGGAATCTCTCTACCGTCTCTTCCTCTCCCTTTCCTTCTCGCTCAAGATCCTCGACGTTCGGCGCTCTTCGGCGCTCGTCACGCGGTAGCCTGGGCTTATGCGAAGCAGCTCGTCTTCTCTGGCGAAGTCGCCAAAACCGGGCCAGGAGTTTACTTCTTATATTCCCTCATCACGGAGGGTTCTTGGAGTCTCGAATACATCATCCCTTGAGAGCATTCTAGAGAACTGCTCAAGGAAAGAATACCCAGAAGAGTGAAACCACTTCACCCCTCGCCTTTGTTCTCAACGTTGCCTTGTCGATTTGATTGCGTCTTAGCAGAAGGCCAACAGTTCACAAGCATGTGTACAGTCCTCGGCATATCCGGATCGAGGCCCCCTTCGTTCAGACCTCATTGCTGAATTCTACCTAAGTGTGAAGGAGATTGAGCGACGAGAAACGTTTCGAGAAATTCTTGAGAGAAATGCTGGTCAGCCTTGGAGCGCGACTGATCAGCTGGGTGATCCAGGCTCCGGGATGGCCAATCAGCTTTTGAATTCGTTTGCAGCGGAAAGGTCGCAGAAGCCGGCATTTCGCCTGATAGGGTCACGACGGTCGAGCCGCCCACTGTCTCAAGAAGGAATTGAAATGATCTTGAACTTAATACTGTCATCTTCTTTTCATCTTATCTCATCCTTCTTCCTTCTGGCGCGATCCTTTGTGCTGATTTTAGTGGTAACATCACTTCCGTCCTAATTTCTTATTGGATCTTTACACGTAAGTATTCCTACGATTTCCCCGGCGAAGAAACACCATAGTTTTCGCTCTACCATGATTCCGGCGATCCTGATCAGACCAAGAAGAAGGTGAAGACAGCAAAAACCCACATGCCTGCTAAATCCGAGTTCTCGCCGGTTTCTTTGACGGAAGACGAACCGAGGGACTAATAATCGACTAAAAACAGTTATTGTCCGGGACTAAAATTGATGATTAAGGAATTAAAGGACACATTACAAGTTTGGCATGAATTGGAGGGACAAAATCGTGTGATTTAATTCATCTATGTTATTAAAAAGTTATTGTGGATTCTAAAATGAAAAAAATCATTAGGGAACTACTCAAGTTTATTTTTGAAATAAGATAGCCCATTAGCATTATTTTGGGAACCACGAACCAAAGCTATTACTTAAACTTAAATCAAAACTATAAGATGCTGGCGCCAAACAGTGCCCATAGAAAATCGCGCACGCAGCGGCCAGAATGATTGTAAAACTGCTAAATGCTATTTTTATCCCAACTCTGGTGAGCAAAGTTGTTCTGAGATAAACCTTTTATGACGTGTTATCTCATGAGAGTGGGGATAGTGAAACAATTGCAGAATACTGGAGTGGGAAAGTGAGGTATCGAAAATCGTGCAGATGTATACACCAGCTTTTCGGCATACTGACTCCTGGAAATGTTCACTGGAAAGAGACCTACAGATGAACTGTTGCAAAGATGGATTAAACATTCATAACTATGCCCCAAAGGCTGCATTACCGGGAGAGAGGGATCGGGATTGGCAGATTCTATACTCTATCGAAGGAAGAGACGAACAGGCAGAAATGCAAACAGAAACAGCAAATCCCAGAACGCGGAAACGATGAGTTCAGAGTGGCCTTTTTAGTTTCTTTGCTTGAAAATTGGGGTCACCGCTGCTCCTGACAGAAGTCACCTAGAGATAGAATGAAATAGTTGGTGAAGTTGTCAGGTACACATTGAATACATTAAAGAGAATCCAATAATGCAGGAGACATATAAAAGGAAAAAAAATGTAATTGTAGCATAATAAATGACAGTTTCAGAAATTGAGTTTCATGGCTGTACACTTCAATGAAAATCCAAATCAGTCTGATCCAGATCTGCTACTCATTCCCAATCTTAGAAGCACTGAATCTAACCTTAGAAATTACTAGCTTGTGGGCTTAACAGGCCTATTTGCATTGGATAATTAGGCAATGTTAACAGAACACTCAAATCACATTACTAATCTGATACCTAAACTAAAATCAAAGTCATAATGAAACCCAGCGCAAGCCTATTGCCGTCATCTTATCTCCTTTGCCCGGGATAATGAAAACAATCACCAAAAAAAGAACAAAAAACGAAAATTCCTTAGCTCATACAAACATACAGTCTTTACCTTTATGTATCTTTAAGGCATAAATTATGCATTTTCGACTCGATTGGTTGTTTGGAGAGGGGAGCGGCTGTGGTGACTGGTGTAACTGAAACTCCGGTAGAGGGCGGGAACCGTTGGCGCCGTTCAAGCATTTCTTGTTCCGTATAAACTATAAAGTCCTAAATACGACGTCGTTTGCCAAAAACCAATTAATTATGCACATTTTTTTCTCTAAAACCCATTAATTAACCGTAAATATTAGCTATCCTTTTTTTTTTTTTAAAGGAAAATATTAGCTATCCTTATATCAGCCAACTTCCAATTTACAAGATGAAATGCTTAGGTGTATCGCAAGCTTGTTAAGTAC
>VALG01011192.1:25473-45969 GCA_009835305.1 Ipomoea purpurea
TTTTAACCAAACAATATTGTTTGTATTTTTAATAGTACATATAATATTTTATTATACAAGTCTGAATGAGTGGGGTTGCAAGATTTTGACTTTGGGAGTATTTTGGACTTGGTGGTACGTAGCACGTGGGATTAGAGTACATGTGTTCTCCAAAAAAAAATAAAAAATTAGAATACATGTAGGCCCAGTTTGATAAAAAATTGGTCTATAGGTCAATTTTGGCTTATTTGACCACTATTAATAATTTGATTTAGTTAAAATATCAATATAAATGTTCGATTAATTAGCTTTTTACAACTCCAAAAGGCTAAAATTCAAAAAGTTATTCCAAGTAACTTTTTCAATTAGCTTTTTGAGACAGCTAACAGCTAATTTACCAAACACTTTTCTACAATTAGCTAATGTTACCAACTATTTATATCATCTAATTAACACAATCAGCTAACAACTAACAGCTATCAGCTAACAGTCATTTTACCAAACAGGGCCGTAGTATTACTTTTGTATACATTGTTACTATTACAAAAAGATTCATAATTTTAATGTATTTATGATATAGTCGATAGGCTATTTTAGATATATAAAAAATTCTTATATGGCAAATAATAAGAAGAGTTTGAATGTGAGAATAATATTTTTGTTATTTTAATAAAGTGAAACCAAACCATTTCAATGTAAATCATGAGTTTTGTGTCTCCTTCCACTGCTTCACGAAATGATTCCCTCGGGAACACTCTTTTTACTCCTGCCTGACACTTGTCAATTTCATCATAATCAAGAGATAAATACTACCCCAATAAAACAAGTATTTTTCTCTTACCATTTGCCTGTTTATTCTTTCCATTATTATATGCCAAAAAATGTATGCTTTCTAATACAATATAAAATTCCACAAAATTTCGTAAACAAATATTTTCAAATTTGAGCAACCACAATAGCTTGAGTTTTTTCTTAATTTTTTCAGATCATTAGAGAAAAAAAAATGGGAATACCACAAAGCCAAGTATTCATATTCTATTTCATTCGTATCTCAACCCGTTAAAAATATCATTTTTATTTTATCAAATTTCTCATTTTGCAAATGAAACACCATGCAATATAATAGAAATTATCCAGCTTTAATTTAATTTCCTCCCATGAGTAGACGAAAAAGAAAGGTTGGTGGTGATATCCTAATCACCCTACACTATACATTAAATTGCGCAATTTATCTAAATAAATGGCTGCGATTTATTAGTAATCTTCACCTCATTGCCACTCAGATTTCCAAGTACAATCACTTATTGCCAAATTCATATATACATGACCGTTACTCGTTTTCTATTGACCGGCACACATAACCATATCCTATCCTTCATTTTTTTTTTTAATAATCCAAATTCGACTATATCTTAAACCTCATAAATTCACCCCAGACTCAAACAAAATAAATCGAGCCTGCCTAGTTTTGAGTCCACACCAAACTTTTATCATTCTGCATCGGAAGATTTAACCGCAATACAAGACCAAAAATTTCAGTTTATATATATATATATATATATATATATATATATATTATATATATATATAGGCTGATAGAACCAAGTTCATATTTTAGACCAATTTTAATTGAAAGATATTTAATTTCGTCCAACTTTAGAGACTGTCGAACTCAAGTCAGGTCAATATAATTAATTAGTCACATTCATCACCATATGGCATTTACATATATTAATGTTATAATTTATATTATTTTATTTTTGAATAAGGAAGAAGGAAGAAGGAAGGGGGGAGGAGGGGAGTCAATTTCCACGACAACGTTGCTCAAATGTCTAACCATAAATGCTTCAAAAATGAACATATATAGTTTTTTTTTTTTTTTTTTTTTTTTTTTTTTTTTTTTTAAAATCCCTCCAACCAAACGCCCTGTAAGATTTTTAGTTAAATTTTCGAATTTATACTATAGTTACAGTTAATCTGTTTATTTACTCTGTTAAACTATTGAGTTAACTTTCAACTATTAATTAATTTTGAGCCTATATTGCGCAAGAGATATCAATAATTAATGTCATTTTCCATTTCTTCATTTATTACCATATATGCACAGCTACACCTTCCTTGTGTCAATAGTTTTTTTTTTTTAAGGAATAGTCTGCTTATTTGCTTTCAAGTCACATGAAAACTTCAATTTCTTTGACTAAATCCATCCATAGAGAAAAAAAACGTTAAAGAAACAAGTAAGTGGGATTATGAAAGTAACTACAGCATTAGTTTTTGTAGTTGGTGAGACAAATGTGGCATTTTCCACATCAAAAATCAATGAGTTCAGTCCTGAAAAGGGTTTGTTATAGTGTATGGAACATGATTTTTTTTAATACTACTGACTCTAGTGATTTTTTAATTATGTAAAAGTTTATAGTTATTATTCGAATGTGCACTTTGAGTAAAGTCCACTTTAGAGTTATAGTTTACAAAAAGTTACAAAGAGGTAAATCATCTTAGGTTGCATCTAGTTGATTAGTATGAACCAAGAATATCAAAAGACAACTCATACGTGGAGTGAAATTTGAAATCTTATGGTTATCAAACCAATTGTCCAACTAACTTGGTTTGTGTTGTACTACGCAAATTATGCTGTACATGGTGCACACGGTTGCAAAAATGACGTCATTTTGACTAAAAACGCGCGTTCTACTTAAGAAAAAAATCAAGTTCAATTCTCGACAATAGCATTTTTTTTGCATAATTTGAATTATATATCCACAAGTTCATAACTATATATCCACAAATTCATAACTATATATCCACAATGAATGAACTAAATATCCACAATGAATGAACTTAAACATCCACAATGAATGAACTAAATATCCATAAATTCATAACTATATATCCACAATAATGTTGTTGAGGGGAAACGAAACTGGTTTTTTTTTTTTTTTTTTTTAATGAGACGCGCATTTTTAGTCAAAACGACGTCGTTTGCAACCATGTGCACCATGCATGGTGCACACGGTTGCACATCATAACTATTGGTTATTCTAGGTTGAACATGATTCTTGTATTTGGATGGTCACAAATTTGATTATGGTTAGTATTCTTTTGGTTGAACTGATTTACTTTTAAAAAAATAAAAAATTAGGTGATCACAGTTTTGCCAGACTAGTCCTAAGCCCACATGCCTCAGTTGCGTAATCAGTTGATCAGTCAAATCTTAATATTCATGTGCGCACAATGGATCCAATCCATACCTTTCAACATTCTTGGACTTTTTTCCATACATGTTTTCGGTAAGATTTGTACTCCATACCGTCGCCTCCGATTTTAATATTAAGTTAGACAACGAACCAACTACTAAACTATGTTAAGTCTCAATCGGGAACAATCGATTTACTTTTTCTTGTATGATCTGCGAATTATTATGTAGAATAAAATTTATCTAATATTACTCTCAAATAGTAACAGCTTATACCTCGTTTTTATTTTAAGGAAAAAAACATGATTTGATGGGTTTTGCGGATAACTCGTGGCGCTGTATGAATCAAACAGAAAGCAACATCATTTGTTTAATCCTATTGGGGTTGGGAAATTGAAAGATTTTGAGCTGATAGATTAAATTATTGAGTCCTGGCATAAATATGTTGTGCATTTTTCACGTCGCACCATGTCGATAGTAACGTCAACAATATAATGATATTGTAAAATCCTACAATATCATATCGTACTCTATTTTATTAGTATTTGTTTTCTTTTTCAGTAATAGGGGAGTATCAAATAAATGGCACGTGGTGGGAGTTGGGGTGTCAGGAGGGATTTGATCTTTATCTACTATCTAGACTTCCAGAGACAAGAGTTAGGTTGTCAGCAGCATTTGCCGACCTGCATGTGCCGGTCAAACTGTCAAAATATCACCCTTCAATTCCTCACACCCTTAAAAAAAAAAAAAAAAATCAAGTTCTACTACATATATTTCAAAATTTTATTCCCTAAATTTTACAAAATAATTCATGATGTGGTGGGTATTCATTAAGTAAAATTTTTTATATTGATTCCATTTGGAAGGTTGTGAGTTCGAGCCTTAGTGAAGGCGTTATTGGCTCTTTGTGTTTTAGTAGGTTGAGAAAGTATATGAACAGATACTACAATGTAATAGAGCTAGTAACATTCAAAAAAAAAAGTATCTACATTAAGATTTTGTGTGTATAATAAAAATTGAAAGTAGAATATGAGAATAAACATAGGGAATATTTGGTAAACTAATTGTTAGCTGATTACATAAAAAATGACTTTTTAATCGAAAAAATTGATTTGAGCAACTTTTTAAATTTTAGCGTTTTGAAGAAATAAGTTATTACAAAAAAAAATTAATTAATCAGACACTCATTGATTATTTAACTAATTCAAATAACTAACAGTAGTCAAATAAGTTAAAATTAGTTATCAAGACTATGCGTATTATGAATATATGAATTTTGTGTATTGGACAGGGCATCCTGATCCACGATATAATGATTGATGTAGAAGTTACAAGGTTATGACGGAAGGCCCATGGTTTTATCTGAACGGTACACCAGTCAAGCCCAATTTATAATGGAAGACTATGCGAGTATTTATTAAATGATCAAATCAATAAAAGTTCACCCCAAAAAAGCCCACCTTTTTTAATTGGTTTGTTACATGGGCTTTGATAATCCCTTTGCTCAAAAGTAATTGTATTATATTATTTATTTTTAAAAAACTACCAGCTCGACGGTTCATCCATTAAAAATTATTTTATTGTTTAATTGAGTTTCCAAGTCAGTTATCGAGTTAGGATCGGGACCTAGTAGTAATTCTCTAAACAAAAAAAACTAAATTAGTAATTGTGTCATAACCCAAGCATCACTTTTAATATTGTTTATATTTATGCAATATAATATACATTTAACATGTAATATGAATATATATAATTTATTATATACACGAGCATGATTATGCTAATTATGATTAATCACCATGCAACAGCCCGTCTTAGGTCCTCTAAAGTCTAAAGTAGCATCTTTCTTTTCTTTAATTTTCTTATCTTTTTAAATTAAAAATAAATCTATCCAGCTTTAAAAAAAAAAAAAAAAGAATTGAAATGAACAACAACAACAATGATGTCTCCTATGATGATTGCATGTGTCTAGTGAGTGAGAGATATGTTGGCGTAAGCATCAATTTAATATAAAAATTATTAAAATGATTGGTATAAACTAAAGGCAGTGTATAATATGTTTGTGTTTAAATTTACCTCAAATCCAAGTTGGAAAAGCAGTCAATAATAGCTTACCTTTAACACCCGCATATTCACCTTTTCCTTTAACTTTTTTGTTGTGGTGGCCCCCCTTGTTTGAATTGAAAGGAAAATTATGTATATGATTTTTATATTTTTTTTTAATTGCGAATCTTAATAGGTAGAGAAAAAATGAATACAAATATAACTTATTTTTTCTTAAATTAATAACAAATTGGAATTCATATATTATTGCTCTAATTAAAAATGTGTTAGTGATGACTGATGAGAAAGCAGCTGAGTTGGTTAATTGAACTCAAAGCATTATAAATTAGTTCTTTTTCTTTTTCAATTTTTCAATGTCAATACAGAGGGGTCATGGGTGGCGTAAAAGTTCTATTTAATACTTTTAAAAATTGCATATTTAATACTATATTTTATAATCCCTTTTTAAAATTAAGAAGTATATGGGGTTTGTTAAATATGAAAATTCATTTTCAATTTTTAATTTCAACCGTTTCACCTTTCCCCTCACTTTTTTATTCACCAACTGGAAAGAGGTCAATTTTAGAAAATTGAAACCAAATAGGGAGGGGAGATTAAGGAGCACTAAAACAACTTTTTTATTAGTGCTTAATTTTTTAAAAGATATATATATATTTTATGAGAGGAAACCTCCACCATTACTTGAAGTTGTGTATTGATAACTTCACTTATTTGTAATAATTCAAAAGTCACACATGCAAAAATTGTACTAAAAAAATAATTTATTTTTTTAGTAAGACCATGAGGTGTTATAACTTATAAGTAACTTTAACTGTATAAACATATTTAAGTCGTATTATACTTAAACTAATCTTCGTGGTAAGAAAAATATGTATTTCTTATAACTACAAAAATAATGTAATCTCCAGCCTTAAAAATTTTCATGTGTACATAGGATGATAGGATTATTCGTCAAATAATTACAATTAGATTTTGGTATTTAAATATTTGGACTCACTCGATTGGTATGATGCTACATAGCCACATCATGTCTTGTCAGATTTCTGATATGATCTGGCATTTCGGCAATTACTTAATTATTTATTGTTTCCAGTAGAGGCGGCCGTTTTTTACATCACTGTTAAACGCGTGGGTCACACACTCACACTGTGCCATTTATCTAACCTGACATGAGTTTGATGTGTTAAGGATATCTGTGACTGACATCTTTTGTATATGATTAGTTCTAGTTGTATCCCTTTTATGTAGCATTGTATGCTATTTAAAGTTGATTGTTGACATCAATAATATCAGTCAAGTTCATAATCTATTATGATGTACCAAAAAACTTGACACTAGTTTGGAGTTATTTTTTACTAAAAAAAAACAAAAATAAATAATAGGAGTAATAAAGTAATCTTTAACCTCGCTCATCTCTATTAATTTATGGAGTGTTTGATTTGATGGAATGAATTAAGTGGGGAAAAATTTACAATTTCATTGGAGATGAATAAGGTTAGAATAAAGTGATAATTTAAATTTCAGTGTTTGGTTTGCATGAATATTATTATTGATAAATTTAATTCAAATATTTGGTACGGTATACATGGAGATTGAAAATGAACAAATAGTATAACTAAAATGCACATACTTATTATTATTATTATTATAAATTATCAATTCAAATTTTACTTTTGAAAATTTATGTAACACGTTGTAAATAAATTATAAAACTGCCTAATGAAAGCAATAAAATAGATAAGTAGTTTTGAAAAAATATATTTGATTAATGTTAACCTATTGATTGATGTTTTGTGTTGAAAGTAGAAGAAGAAGACACACTATAATCGAAATGGACATGTCAAATTTCAATTGTAGGTTAAAAAAGAGAGGGACATTAGTGTGTCTTCTTTTTTAACATGGAAGGGTAATTAAAGAATTATCAAAAAGAGACATTATACTAAGTTATTTTATGCCACATAACCAAAAAATAGAGGGGTCTTTATGCTAGTTATATTCAATAAATGTTTATCATCAACCAAACAATAGAGAATTGATATTCCAAGTAATTTATTTTTCATAAAAATTAATTTTAATTTATTCTTAGTTATTTTTCACGAACCAAACAGATGTAATAAATTTAGCAAAAAATGTAACTAATCATAAGTATGGCGTCCCGATTACCATTCTAAATAGGTAGTCATAACTCATAAGTTTGAACCCGATGATGGAGACTTAGATTCTTTGAATTGAAAATATTTGATAAAGTATGGAACATATATTACATTGTAAAGAATTATAAGCATTAAAAAAAAAAAATCACAAGAACTATAAGTAACAAATAGTAATGATTAAAAGTAGAGGGATCAAAGTGAAATTGTACAAAAAAAATCGTAGACAAATGGGAAAAGAGAAAGAAGTTGATAGGTATGAATTACGCGCGAGGAAGAGAGAGGCTGAGTCAAGTCTTGAATAACGTGAAGGAAAGGCGTTAATGATATGTATATATCTCTGCCTACCGCCATCGCCGCCAGCAGCACCACCACCATTTCCGCCGGGGCGCAGCGGAACTCTCTGTCTCCAACTCACCGCTGCCTGCTTCCCAACAAAACCACACCTAACATTCTAACACCCCATTCTCCCGGAAAGTAGCCTTTTTTTCACACATATTACCAGCACTGTTTGCCCTCTCCATTCATAAAGATTCTTTGATCTCCATTTTTGCAAGTTTGGGTTTTTACTACAGAAGTTCAAGGTACATTTCTGTTTGTCCCCTGCTTCAAAACTATTTAAAGATGTAATCTTTTCCTGAAATGTAGTAATTAAAATCCAAGAAATGACTGTTTGTTTTTCCTGCTAGTATTATACTGCTGTTTCTGGGTAAAATTCTATTTTTCGTTTTCCATTTCAAAATGATTGGCCTTGATCTGTTCTTGCTATGCTTTCGGGGTCGTATAAGACTTTAATGTTGACAAATCACTGCTTTTCTTTACCTTTCTGCATTTCATTTGTTTATTTATTTTTTTTCTTTTCGAGTGTTTTTGGTTTAGTCCATTCTACGTTTTCTCGAGTCTATCAAGAGGGAAAACTTTCAAGTCTGAAAGCAGACTTCACTTTATTTCAACATCATTGAAATTTGACATTTTTTTCTGTTCAGTGTTTCCCTCTTTCACTTTACAGCATTTTGATTCGCGTTTATGGTTGAATTCTTCATTTTCATGTGATATACTAAGTACTGGTGTGAGTGTGTATGCAATTTCATTTTATGTATCCAAGGCTAATAATTTCTCCTGTAAAAGCAACCTTAAATTCTTATTTGGCTCCTTATTTTGATGTTGAACTTAGTACTGGTATTAGCCATTGTTTTTGAGAAAAAAATTTAACAAAATTAGGAAAGTTAATAGGATAAAGCAAGAAGGTTTGACTGTTTACTGTTAGAGTGTTAGGTCGTTATCAGCCTTTGTCTTATGGTGTGTTCCTTAATTTTTCACCCAGAATTTCCTCCTTTTTGTGGTCTTCTTTGGCTTTAGCTAATATTGGAAGGTGGGAACATGTTTGCATAAAATCTCTCAATTTGATTTGTATAGTTGAGATTCCCATTAGAAGACAAGTGCTCAAGACAGCCTCGTCGAGAGTATCAAACTACCTGCTCACATGCAAGATCTTTGAATCAAAGTATTGGTTGATTTATTTATTTTTCTATTCTTGCAGCATTTCATTTTCATGTGCTTTTTTTTAATGACTACACAATTTAATTAATTACTGGTTTGTTTTATTTAGGTGGTTTGGTTATCTGCCCACTTCTTATCCAGTGGATTGGCGTTTGACCGAGATAAAGTATAATTTA
Organism: Ipomoea purpurea; assembly: GCA_009835305.1. Classification (NCBI taxonomy): domain Eukaryota; kingdom Viridiplantae; phylum Streptophyta; class Magnoliopsida; order Solanales; family Convolvulaceae; genus Ipomoea; species Ipomoea purpurea. The sequence continues at coordinate 34,539 of VALG01011192.1, forward strand.
AGTTCAAAGGAACCAGTTTTGCTGTATTGGAATATTTAAAGTCTGGCACTCTGGCAGTTTTCTGGTCAATAACTGTAAATTAAACTGTGAAAAACTGCTTTGAGATCTGTTTCTTCCAGAAGAAGAGCATTGTTGTTAAGTTAAAGTAGATGGTCTCTTTCTGTGCATAAGCAAATGGGGGTTGTGTCTCAAGCAGTAGCCAGAGTACTTGTAGTAATAGGAGCAATGGGGAGAGAGGCTCTCCCGAGTGTTTGGAATAAGCATGTTTGGGCGAAAGAGGACGAGGACATTTTCTGATTCTGTCACTGCACTGCACCATTTGTCTTCTATACATACTCGGATTTTCACAAACGGGAGGAGCCGCACTTCTTGTATATTCACTCAGCAGGGGCGCAAGGGCATAAATCAGGATGCCATGCTTGTGTGGGAAGTAGGTTCTCCGTTCTCCTACCCTGCCAATGATGTTCTTTAATGACTTCCGGGGACTGAAAGTTCTATCCTTTCTATATATTTTGCAGGATTTTATGGCAGAAGATGTTACTTTTTGTGGCGTCTTTGATGGCCATGGTCCATATGGTCATATGGTTTCTCGGAAAGTGAGGGATGCACTGCCACTGAAACTATTATCATATCTGCAGCCTTGTGAGACAAAGTACGATGGGTCTGGTGCTAATTGCTGCAATGGGAACCCAAAATTGGATGTTGTTGATCCTCATAAGGCAGGCGATGTGGAGGATAAAGTGGACTCTTTGTGGAGGGAAGCGTTCCTTAAATCATTCAAGGCCATGGACAAAGAACTGAGGTCACACCCTAACTTAGATTGCTTTTGCAGTGGTAGCACTGCAGTTACTATCGTGAAACAGGTAATTGAAGTAGCTTGTTCTTTTGATCGTCTTCTTATTCTTTTTTTCTATTAGTTAATATTGTCCTACATTTCCCTTCATAAGTATCCATTTTGTTATTATTAAGATTGTATCTTTTGTTGTTTGGTTGTAAGGGATCAAATCTTTTCATGGGGAATATTGGTGATTCTCGGGCAATTTTGGCATCAAAAGCTAGCAATGACTCAATGGTGGCTATTCAGTTGACTGTTGATTTGAAGCCTGATTTACCTAGTATACTCCTTGCTCAGTTGCTTGTATAAACTTGTTATTCTACAGGCTCGTTATGTGAATAGTTTTTGATGATCTGGGACCATTTTTGTTTTGAATAGAGGAAGCAGAGAGGATAAAACGGTGTAAAGGTCGGGTTTTTGCATTGCAAGATGAGCCAGAAGTGCAAAGAGTTTGGTTGCCATTTGATGATCCCCTTGGCTTAGCAATGGCTAGAGCATTTGGAGATTTTTGTTTGAAGGAATATGGAGTCATTTCTATTCCTGAATTTTCTCATCGGGTCCTTACTGATCGAGACAAGTTCATTGTTCTTGCTTCTGATGGTGTAAGTTCCCTTCCTGAAAATTTTTGGTTGTACCCATTTCTCTGCTTAGTTGTACCCAGAAAAGAAAACAAAAACCTAGTATGAGGTTGTTAATGTTCTTGTTTGGTTTGCTGCTTTCAAAGGAATGAGATTGTGTCTTAAAAGACTGTTTAAGAAAGGGATTTTTGTGATTGTTTGTGATATCTGAACGCGAGTTATTGCAGGTTTGGGATGTACTGAGCAATGAAGAAGTTGTGGAGATAGTGTCATCATCTCCTTCAAGGTCAGGTGCAGCCAGAATCGTTGTGGAGTCTGCAGCCCGGGAATGGAAAACCAAGTACCCAACATCAAAGATGGACGATTGTGCTGTAGTTTGCTTGTTCTTGGATGGGAAGATGGACTCAGAATCTGATTATGATGAACAATGCTTCTCTTCTGCCACCCTGCAGAGCAACCATTCCGGCAATGCTGCAGAATCCGATGATGGGCAGACCTCAGAGCCATCGATGCAGAGAAACTTCACGGTCAGAGCACCAGAAGAAACCGAAAGAGTAGCAGCAGCAGAAACAGGATCGAACAAAGAACGTGTAGTTGCAGAAGATGAGAATTACTGGTCAGGATTGGAAGGCGTCACGAGGGTTAACTCCTTGGTTCAACTGCCCAGGTTTTGTGAAGAGAGGCCATGGCCATAATTTGTAATCTGGTTAAAAAGGTTACCTTTGTTGTTGTAATATATTATATAGTTATCTTTCTCACATGTCCTCTATGCCAAATAGTGAATGTATGTTAACTTCTTTTGTGGCATCTGCTGGAGGGACTGCAAATATTTTCTATGTTTTAACTGAATTCAGTTTGAATTGCTTCATTAATCTCCGTAAAACTTTCCTCATTTTACCAAATTTAGTCCTGTCATATGGACACATTGATGATGATGTATACCTGTCGGCCCAAACAAACGAGAAGAAATGAAAGAACATTTATGGATGTTAATAAGTTTGGTGAGTGAATTTTTGTCCAAACTGTTTCTACTCATCTAAATTCCTCATACTTTTCAACAACACCATGCATGAATTTTTCTACTCCGTATTATATATGTCTCTAGCGCATTCACTATAATTGGTGGCAAGAAAATCTCGCTCTTGTGACCCTAACCAATAAAAGATTATAAAAAGATAAATCAACAGGTTGTTTCATTTTCAAAAAAAAAAAAAACAGGTTGTTTCTGTTGGGAGTTAAACTTGTAACTAACTTGGTTGGGTTACCCCTGGTCGTACTTTTTTGGACTAGAGAAAACTGTAACCACTACTTGAGGGTGTGCACGGCATAAACCCCGCTCTGTGACCTTAACCAACAAATAATAAGTAAATCAGCCTAGATTATTTTGAACAAACTCAAACCTCAAATCAAAAGGTCACTAGGTCACTCCTACAGAGAGTCAATACATGATAACTAAAAAATTTTGTAAAGAGAACATACATGCAACCACGAAAGGATCGAAGTTGATGATCATGCATGCATATATGGGATGAAAAGAATGAGAGCATTTATGGGCTGTTGAAAGTTGATATTGAGAACCAAAAAACACGTAAAACATGATAAATTCTTGTTGTACCATTAAAGGTAGGGCAAATAATTAGCTAACATCCTCCACTCTTCAATTCATCAGTATATAGTCTTTGTGGAACACCATCTCTTTAATCACCGCCAAACTCCCACCCAACTACCATCTTCAATTCTATTTTTCCCTATATATTCTCACTGAATCTCCTATCACTTTGTTCATCCTGCACTTATCCACTCTTCTTTCTTCTCTTCTGCCATCTCTCAAGCTACATCAATGGCGGTAACCATTCGTTTCATCTGTGCTCTCCTTTCCATCCTCGTACTTTCCTCTTCACACCCTGCATTCGCAGGGCGTGGCATGCCAACGCCGACTCCAAGAACGTGGCGGACAAGAAACAGCCTGAGTTTCTTCTCTACGACGGAACTGTCCTTATTCCTGGGTTTGGCCGTGTCGTTGTCCCTCACAAGAAAGTAGATCCCTTTAACTATAACCCCGTCACCGGCAGAAGTGGCGCCGGAACTGGAGCCATCAACCCCATCGACGACATTATTGGGAGTGGAAATGCTGCCGCCGGTTCCACCTACATTCCCGGTAATGATGATACTATCATCCCTAACCCCGGTTTCGAGGTCCCTGCAGCGGGTGGCGGCCTACCAACTCCGCCGCTCGCCATTGATGACGTTATCGACAGCTTCTTTCATTTCTTGGTTCATCGTTAATTTAGTATTGAATAAGCAGGCGTGCATGGCGTACGCCTGGTTTAGGATACTAAGCATCTTTTTTTTTTTTTTTTTTTTCATAGTTCAACTATGTATTGTGTCCGTTTAAGATTGTATTTTAGACATGGTACGTTGTTTATGTTGAGTTATTATTATCAATAAAATTGTCTTGTTTAATATTTCATTTCTTCGAGAACCCCACATGCACCTTGACTAAACAAGATTGTGTAGGTGTAAATTACGATAACTCAACAATTTATTAGGTGGAAGGACTAGTGTCTGGTGTCCACAAAGAGTTACTACTGGATGAAACTCCCGGCCACAATCTTATTGCATCCTTACTTATAATTTATCACCCAAAAATCACTGTGCGATCATCTTAATTTCAATCTTCATTGCCATTATTAGTTTATAACTTGTAAATTTTATTGTACTTTTTTTTTTTTTTTCGAGTGAGGTGATATACTTTGTACATGGGCTGGCGGTTAAACATATATATATACTCCGTAATATATAAATAAAACATAAATGTGTAATCAACTATAATACACAAGATTACGAGTTTAAATCTCTGCATAAGAACATGTTAAGCATATAATATAATATATAACATAAATGTACAGTCTATCAATTTAGAAACAAAATACAAACAAAGGAGTTATGTATACATAAGACAACATCTACATTCCTGCATGGAAGATTAAGAAATGCATCCCCCCTCTATATATTATATATATATATATATATATATATATATATAATATATATATCAAATGATCGAGAATACACGCTCAAGTGTGGACGTACACCACATAAAATTACACTTGAATTGAGAACGTGTGCACCTTATGATATGTAAAGGAACGTGTCCACTTTGTAGTTTTGCGTGTTGCATTTTTAGAGTCCACATATTCGCACATGGAGACCATTTTCACATGATCTTGCCCTTGTATACATATAAAATCAAGAGAAACATAACATATAAGGATATTTTATTCTACCAACTAGGAAAATGCCTGCTAAACTTAATTTTCATGGAAAAGACTTTCTAAACTATATTTTCAGGAGAAGACAGAGAAATTAGAATTGACAATCAATAATCTCACAAATATATACAACAATAATAAAGGCCTGTAATGTTAGGTAGCATATCCAAATCAGAAATCAATCCCTGCCCTTCCAATTTAATTCCCTTGGTATTATCAGAACAATCTCTTTTTCAACATTAATATAGAGATCACTCTCTGTGTCAATATCATTCCAGGTTGAACATCTTAATATGCAACCTCAAATTAAGATTTTCTATTCTTGGTTTATACATGAAAAAGTTAAGGTTTAATAAGGTTTAAAGGTCCACATCTCTCCAGATTAAGTTATCCATCTGTTTTTCCTGATAGAAACGTATAATCAATTAGTCCCCTACCAAACAAGACATGTTATAAACAAATCAAATTTTCAGTTATAGCAGATATGGAGTATAAATTTTGGCTCATAGCCTGATACTAGCGACTAACCAACTACAAATCTTCTCAAGAACTCAATTGGATCTTCGTTTAAACTGAGATCGAAATGCTTAATTATATGGAAAAGACAAACACATGCACAAATGAGAACTTTAATGGCGAACAAGAATGATCTTCAGTTGGAAGTTATGAAACCTGCTACTTTTTGTTTTACTTGTGTCTCTTTATGTTAGAAGTAAAAATGTCAGAATGATGTCTTCCAGCATATATATCCTAGGTAGTGGCTCTTCATTCTTAATGAGTGATATGATGTCCTTTAACATCTTAGGTTCATGCCTTATGTGGCCAGCATGCAATTCTAAAAAAAATATTCTACTTTAAGAATTTCACATCATAACAGGCTGTCATCTAAACAGTAAAAATGAATATGTAACAAACAGAATTAACTTCAATAATACGAGGGAATCCAGACAGAGGAAAACAGTCGTGCCAAAAAGAAAAGTGAAGAAGTTCTCATTGCGCAGATAATCAATGATTATTACAATCAAAGAAATTAAAACAAGTACTAATTTGTTTGAAGGGAGGAAAAGAGAAGGGTAATTGAAGTTTGTAGATTGACTAGAGGCCATGATAACTGGAAAATAAAAGTATAAGAATAGTTTGTGCACCGACGATTATCTATGATTTGAGGTGCAATGAATGAGGATAATTATAATAGCACCAAACCTAACTAAGCACTACCTTTTGCTTTGCACTATAAACCCACATGTTTGTAGGACTAAACGGTTGTAAATGCTAGCGAGAGAAGTTAGCTAAGACATTAGTGGTCACCTAAAGTAACATACATTTCATTATCAAGCCATATAGTTGCTCTCGATCTAATGACAATGTCATTAACTTTAATATCCAATAAACGACGGTGAGTCCATCAAACAAGACACAGATCCAATCACAATGACTAAGATAATATCAACATATCCTTTTCTTCAATAAACAATCCAATGCTTTGAACAACTAAGACACGATTACTAAATACCTATCCTGTTCCAACAATTCTCCATCACAACATTAATGTTCTAAAACATATCAAGAATATATATATATAATCACAATGAACGTGCTTCTCTAATTGTGACGGGCAATTCTCATTCAGGTGGTTATCCAAATTTATAAAAGCAAGAGATCGACAAGTTAACATCAATACTTAATAAAAACAATATATGCAATCTGCTTTCAATGTTTCTCAATGTGTTTAGAAGAAGTTCAATTCCCTATCCAAGCTTATGTAATTTTACTGCATTAAACTCCCAACTAAACATGCCCATCCAACAAATAAAATTTCCAGTACAAATCACATATCTGACAGTCAAAACTTCAATCTCCATATATATAAATTCCTACAGTTCGTACTCCATTAATGCTATGAACTACGGAGTAAAATTCAATTCTAAATGGGCATCTTTTATTTATTCTTCACAAGTGACAAGCCTGCACCGTCATACAAAAAAAGTTAAAAATTTACCTAACCCAAATGAAACGAAAAATAAGGGAAATGAAAAACACGGGTAACCCTCATTTATAAGCAGATTTCCAGCAAAAGATCAGAACTTTAATTAACCTCTTCCGCCCAGAAAATGGATTTATAAACAACTGAAAATTGTGCAAAATATAAACGGGGCACTGTTAAACGGAAACAAAATTAACAAAAGAGAAGTATTTGTGAGAAGTACCAGGTAGAGTCCAAAGTCCGAAGATTTTGGCGAGGATGACAGAGGAAACATAGAATAAAATGAGAAAGAAAATAATGGTGCAGTGGATCTGTGGCACCTTGTTACCTTCTTTGTTCGTTTTGATGGCTGCTCGTACCGTTCTACTGTTATAGTTCAATCCAATGCGGCGAATCGGCGATGCAATGCAGGTGCTGTTAACGAGATTGTAATTAATTACTGTACTATTTGGGTTGGTACTTGGTACATTACAGATGCTGATGCGTTTTTATTTTTTATTTTTATTTTTATTTATTAATATTTTAGGTGATACGAAGAAGTCTTCGTCGTAACCACAATTAATGATGAATGGGAGGACACATGCACTGTCGGAATCGGAATCCGAATCAATGAAAATCACTCCAAATAATTCTTAAAACACCCTACCAAATTATCCGCATTACTTTTAATTTAATCCGAACTCGTTATAAAGGAGTTAGGGGAAAAAACATATACAATTTAATAAACTAGGAATTTAAAACTTATTGTTTAGTATGTGTGAATAAAATATTAAAATCACGAGTGAAACTTATGACAACAATATGGCTAGTGGCTACAGAAAAATTATATCGTGCACCGTGGTGTATAATCAATTATGTATCACGCATCAAAACAACGTCGTTTTATTTAATGAAAAGAAACGAAATCTGTTTCGCGCTGTTTTGCACGTTGCGTAAAAAATAATTATATCTTCAGTTTCATTTTGTATACACTGCAGTTTCAGTTTAACATAAATACAGTTTCATTCAATATTATACACTCAAATATATGAAAATGTTATTTTATTTTATTTTATATACACTATAGTTTCATTAAAAACACAACTACATGATCATTTCGATATTAATTACAGCTTATTGTACATATACATTCAAATATGTGAAATGTTATTCAGTTTCATTTTACTGCAGTTTCATTTCACCACAACTACAGTATCGTTTTGATATAATTGCAGCTTCATTTGATAATATAGAAATAATATGCGAGGCAGTGTCGGTTTAGATACACTGTAGTGTCACTCCGTTAACACTAACAACGCCGTTTTGATGCCGGTACATAATCGATTATGCACCCGGTCCACGATATAACGACTGACATAAGCAATACCCCATGTTGAGCATAAATATATATATATATACTATATATATATATTATATATTTATTATATTAATATTATATTATATAATGTAATAATTATATTTATTATTATATATAACACATAAATGTGCAATTACAACTATCGCTTAGGTTTTGTTGGATGGAACACATGTTTCAATTTGGTATCGGAGTTATGCCAAAGTGTTGTTTGGTAGCCTAGTGTCCACCTGCAAGGTGGACACGGTTCTATGTTTATATTTACTGAACTATATGTTCATAATTATAAAGCTATATTTCATAATTTTTTTAAATTTCATAATTCATAATTATTGAACTCTATATTCATAATTACAAAAATCTGTTCATAATTACAAAACTATATGTTCATATTATAAAGCATTATATTCATACTTTTTGAACTTTATACAATTATGAAATCTCTATATTTATAATTATGTTCACAACTCTATGTTCATAATTTTAAACTATCATTAATAATTATGAATAGTTTTGAAATTGTGTTCACTTTACAAAGGTAGGACAACGATTTCGCAATATAATTTGATGTAACAAATACAAACACTTGATAACAAGAAAATGGGCTCAAGACCTTATTAAATGGACCTCATGTATCCCACTTTGGACATTATCACTTGGTTCATTACAATACTCAAATCTTGGTAGTTATATGGTCCATACTTCATACAATATGGTCCACACAATAATGATTGATAGACTTATGTTTTGATCATATTGAGTCCAATATTAGTTATCCCTTATTAGTTGGGCTTTGTTTTTATTACGTATTATTTATTTATTGGACCATTATACGCATTATTTTGGGTATGCCCCAAGTAATAATATTATTATTGTTACTCCACTTCGTACAATAGTTATGCTGTGCAACCGTGTGCATCATATGGTGCACATGGTCTGCAAAACGACGTTGTTTGTTTGACTAAAAACGCGTGTCTCATTTAAAAAAAAAAAACATTAGTTTCACCTTTATAATTGCCTCATGTTTATTTTATACAGTATGTTTTAGTGTTAGTGTTCTTAATAAAACTGTGTAAATTTAAGATTATTAAAATGATTTGTGATTATAAAAAAAATGTTAAATCAAATAAAATTATCTTCTCAAACCACCTTATGCTCAGATACAACTTCTGTAGCTTTTTTAGATGTAATGTCACAAGATCAAACCCTGGTGATGATGGTATTAGTCTTTGGACTGTAACAGATAGAGAAAGTATAAAATAATATACTATGTGTACATTGTAATCAAGTCAATAGTACAAAATAAAATTATCTTTAAAAAAATTAGTTGCAACCAAAATGTTACAACATATAAAATCCGGAGTGCAAAATGTCCACACCTCGGAAAAAAGCAACAAAGATCTTTTTGCCTGCTTCTCAAATGCATATTTCAGAAGAAAGAGCACAAAAAGGATGAAGAAGAAACCTGAAAGGAGAAATGGAAAATGCGAACGGGCCACCGGTGAAGAAGGAAAAAGGTTCTACCGAGAATTGAACTCGGGCTATCGGATTCAGAGTCCGATGTCCTAACCGCTAGACCATAGAACCTTGTTGGTACGGTTTTCCAACACTGAATAATTTTTTTAAATAAACTAAGAATATCAGCACCCTCATCACTGTTCACTAAAACCCCCTTTCACACCATTGCTGCATTCTTCACATACAGAGGTCCGGCTCGGGTTATGCAATTTTGTTGTATTTTTCTTACGTTCGACATGCTTTCTTAAAATACTGTACGGTTTATGGATTATATTATTGGGCCGGGAAGCAAAGAGGGTATGCTCATAATATTGAATGCTTTGCGTTTTTTATAGCGATTATATCTGCATGTAATGATGTAAACAGAATTATGGATGTTTTTGGGAGGTTCAATAGATATGGAGTTGAGAAATATGGATCCTGATCAGTGATCAGATTACTTATGCGACCCTAATTTGGGCATGCTATTATCTGTGGGATTTTGATTATTGCCTGTATTTTATCATGAAATGGTGCAAAAAAAGTGTATGATGTGCCACCATATGCTTATAGTTTAGTGATTTGAGGGCTTTATGAGATGGTAAGCTTTTTAAGGGGCATGCTGTTTTGGAAATTATGTTCAAGAAGGGTTGTAGACCAAATTCTGTGATTTATACTGCCTTGATTGAATTCATATGTGAAAATTTCAAAACTTGGACGAAGCAATGATGCTTTTTGATAGAATGCATGAGTGGATAACAAAGGGTATTAACCTGTTGAATTTACATATGGGGTTGTTTATAAACCGTCTTCCATGTGTGGGAGATTGGAGGAAGGGATTGAGTACACTGTCAAATACAATATAGCTGTCAGTGCCATATTTCAATCAAGTTTAATTGATTGTCTTGGGAAGAATTGGGAGAGTAGGGTGAGGCTAAAAAACTCTTTGAGGAAATTGGTGAGAAGAGGAGTCCTTCTGATTTTATAGTTATAATGCACTAATAGATGCCTTAGCTTAAAGTGGAAAGATTTACAAAGTCTTAATGCTTTTCAGGAGAACGAAACAAGAAGCTAAGGTTGTGAGCAAACTGTGTGTTATATACACAATTCTAATCAATGGTTTGTTTAAAGGGACCATCAAAATTTAGAGGCATTGACATTGTGGGATACAATGATTGATAATAGTACAATCAAGTAGCTGCTTCATTATCTGCAGCGCTTTGTCTTTCTTGCAAAGTGGCTAGAGATTTTAAGATTTTGGGTGAGCTGGCACCAATGGGTATTTACCTAGATAATGCTTTTGAATATATGATTAACGTTTCACGTTTTGTGTTAGGCTGGCCAGATTAAAGAGCCTGCAAGTTAGCTGATAGAATCATTTGGTTGTGGTTGAGAAATTCCAGACAGAGTTTATGCTTTTTGATAAATGCTACAAGGAAAACAGGGAATGTGGATTAGCATTAAAACTGATGAGTAGTAAAATTGGCAATTGGATATGACAGGATGGGTAGCATTAAAAAAAAAAGGTGTAAAATTTCCAGTTCTGGTAGAGAAGTGAGTTTTGAGCTGGGTATGAGGCTGCATAGACTTAGATGTTTTGTAACTGATGCTTTTTAATCGTCAGATTGTTCATAATTCTCCAACCATGACAAATTTCTGGTGGCTTCTACCAGTCATGGTTATGATGTCCAGGAGTTTGGCAATCCTTAAAGTTTCCAATTGAATTGTGTGTTTGTTCTAGTCCTTGGAACACTGAGATATAAGTTCACTAACTAAATACATGATGATCAGATGATGTGTTGATATATACACAGTGACTAAAATCCTTGAAATTCTTGGCGCTATAGTAGCGTAACTGATCAGTTTTCAGAAGACGCTTCATTCATAGACTCTGTAAGATTTAGTAAAGTG
>VALG01011193.1:1430-12156 GCA_009835305.1 Ipomoea purpurea
AAATTCATCGGTAATTTAATGATGGACTCATGGGTCTAAAACGCCCACCCTGGACTTGACAACCAGGACCACAAGCGTTAAGAGCCTATGCGGCTCTAGGACTGATGCCTAGGACGGGCAACAGGCAATGATATTAATTTTCTTAATAACTTTTCCGGGACTTGTCAATATTGGATGAAACTAACTTTTTTGTGTTGTGAAAATGGAACACTCCACCATATTCGCGTCTTTGTGAGTTTACATTAAAAAAAAAAAAAGGAATGTATTTTCAGCGTTATTAAATGTTTATTGCGTAAATTCATCGTAATTAAATGATTGGAACTCATGGTCTAAACGCCCACCCCTCAGCGACTTTGACCCAGGCCACAAGGGTCTAAGAGCCTTGCGCTCATATGCGAGCTGAAAGCTAGACGGAAGACAGGCACGATATGATAATTATTTTCTCTATAACTATTTTGGGTGGACCTTGTAAATTGAATGGAAACTACTTTGTTGTGTGTTTGTAGGAAAATGAACATTCCAATATTCGCTCATTGTAGTGTACATAAAAAAAAAGGAAATGTATTTTTTCAGTTTATTAAATGATTTAGTTGCCGTAAATTCATCGTAGATTAATGGATTGGAACTCATGTGCTAAACGCCCACCCTGAAGAGTGAACGCGAGACCCTCAAGGTTAAGAGCCTTGCCACTTCTACCGGGGACTGAGCTAAGACGGCAACCCCTAATATATAATCAGATTCTTCTTATACACAATTTTGATGACGCTTGTGAATATTGATAAAACTAACTTTATGTTTTGTTAAAGATGAACATTCCTAAATATTCCACTTGCTCTAGTTACATAAAAACGAATAAATATTGGAAATTCGTTTCTTCTTGGAAAGATATAGCAAGTCAGAATTTAGCGCATCTAGGGATCTCAAGTCTAAGCGCGCTACCCTTGTCGGTTTAAGGCCAGAACAACCGGGGTAATTAAGAGCCTTGTGCATCTACGACTGGAGCTAGAGAGAAACGAACGATGGATAATTAAATTTCTTATACCATATTTGGGTGGACTTGTAATATTGAATGAAACAAATTTTTGTGTGTGAAAAATGAACATTCCCAATATTCGCTCATTGTGCTTACCTTAGAAAAGAAAAAAAAAAAAAAGAATGGTATTTTCAGTTATTAAATGTTGTTATTGCGTAAATCATTCGTAATTTGAGCATAGATGCGAATCATGTCTAACGCCCACCCTGTGCACTTAGAACCAGGACCACAAGGGTAAGGAGCCTTGCCGCTCCTACCGACTGCAAGCTAAGGACGTGTAACCCTTATTTAGTCATTTCTCCTAGTCGCATAACAATTTGATGATCTTGTCAATATAGATAAACTACGGTTTCTTTTGTTTGTTAAAGATGAACCATCCAATATTCCACATTGCCTTAGTACATAAAAAATAATATGGCAATTTTTTTTCTTGCCAAAGATATAGCAATCAGATTAGCGCATGGATCTTAAGTCTACCGCACCACCCTGTTGGTTTAAAGGCCAGAGACAACAGGGATTAATTAAGAGCCTTGTGCCTCTACCGACTGGAGGCCTAGCCGAGAATACGAACGATGATAATGTAATTTTCTTATAACTATTTTTGTGGACTTAGTAATATTTGATGCAAACTAACGTTTTCTGGTGTTGTGAAAATGACATCCAATATTCGGGCTCATTGTAGTTACATTAAAAAAAAAAAAAAAAAAAAAAAAAAAAATAAAAAAGAAATGTATTTTCAGTTATTAAATGTTTATTGCGTAAATTCATCGTAATTAATGATGGAACTCATGTCTAAACGCCCACCCTGGGACTTAAACCCAGGACCCAAAGGTTAAGAGCCTTGTGCTCTACCGACTGAGCTAGACGGGCAACGGAGCAATTATAATTAATTTTCTTATAACTATTTTGTGGACTTGTAATATGATGAAACTAACTTTTTGTGTTGTGAAAATGAACATCCAATATTCGCTCATTGTAGTTACATTAAAAAAAAAAAAAGGAAATGTATTTCATCAGTATTAAATGTTTATTGCGTAAATTCATCGTAATTAATGGGATGGAACTCATGTCTAAACGACCACCCTGGGGACTTAAGACCAGACCACAAGCTTAAGAGCCTTGCGCCTCTACGGACTGAGCTACGGACGCGCGCAACAGGCAACATGGATAATTAATTTTCTTATTAACATATTTCGTGAGACTTGTAATATGGGATGAAACTAACCTTTTTGATGTTGTGAAATGAAACATTCCAATATTCGCTGCATTGTATTTACATTAAAAAAAAAAAATGGGGAAATGTATTTTCAGTATTAAATGTTGTATTGGAAAATTCATCGATAATTAATGATGAATCATGTCTAATCGCCCACCCTGGCTTTAACCAAGACCACAGGTTTAAGAGCCTTCGCAGTCTAGGCGACTGAGCTGACGCGCAACCACGGCAGATGGATAATTAAATTTTGCTATAAACGTATTTCGTGGGACTTGTAATCGATTGATGAAACTAAACTTCTTTGTGGTTGTGAAAATGAACATCCAATATTCGCTTACTTTGTTAGTTCACATTAAAAAAAAACGGACAATGTCATTCTCGTTATAAATGTTTTATTGCGTACAACTTTCATCGTACATTAATGATGTTGAAACTCGATGTCCTAAAACGGGGGCCACCCTGGGGACTTTGAACCCAGGACACACAAGGTTAAAGAGCGCTTGCTCTCTACCTGCTGAGCTAGGACGGGGCAACAGGGCATATGATATATTTTTCTTATAACTATTTTCTGTGGACTTGTAATATTGATGAAAAACTAAACTTTTTGTGTTGTGAAAATGAACAATCCAAATATTCGGCTCATTGTAGTTACATTAAAAAAAAAAAAAAAGGAAATGTATTTTCAGTTATTAAATGTTTATTGCGTAAATTCATCGTAATTAATGATGGAACTCATGTCTAAACGCCCACCCTAGGACTTGAACCCAGGCCACAAGGTTAAGAGCCTTGCCGCTCTATCGACTGAGCTAGAACGGGAAACAGGCAATGATAATTAATTTTCTTATAACTATTTGGTGGACTTGTAATATTGATGAAACTAACTTTTTGTGTTGTGAAAATGAACATCCAATATTCGCTCAATTGTAGTTACATAAAAAAAAAAGGAAATGTATTTTCAGTTATTAAATGTTTATTGCGTAAATTCATTCGTAATTAATGATGGAACTCATGTCTAAACGCCCACCCTGGGAGATTGGAACCCGAGACCTCAAGGTTAAGAGCCTTGCATTTACGACTGAGCTAGACGGGCAACCCCTAATTGATAATCAATTTCTTATACATTTGATGACCTTGGTAATATTGATAAAACTAACTTTTGTTTGTTAAAATGAACATCCAATATTCCATTGCTCTAGTTACCATAAAAAAAAATATGGAAATTCGTTTTTCTTGAAAGATTATAGCAATCATGAATTAGCGCATTAGATCTCAAGTCTAAGCGCCTACCCTGTGGTTAAGCCCAGGACGACAGGGTTAATTAAGAGCCTTGTGCTCTACCGACTGGAGCTAGACGGAGAAACGAACGATGATAATTAATTTTCTTATAACTATTTGGTGGACTTGTAATATTGATGAAACTAACTTTTTGTGTTGTGAAAATGAACATCCAATATTCGCTCATTGTAGTCACATTAAAAAAAAAAAAAAAAAAAGGAAATGTATTTTTCAGTTATTAAATGTTTATTGCGTAAATTCATCGTAATTAATGATGGAACTCATGTCTAAACGCCCACCCTGTGACTTGAAACCCAGGACCACAAGGTTAAGAGCCTTGCGCTCTACCGACTGAGGCTAGACGGGTAACCTTAATTATAGTCAATTTCCTTATAACAATTTGATGATCTTGTTAATATAGATAAAACTTACGTTTTGTTTTGTTAAGAATGAACATCCAATATTCCATCTTGCTCTAGTTACATAAAAAATAATATGGAAATTCGTTTTTCTTGCAAGATATAGCAATCAGAATTAGCGCATTGGATTTAAGTCTACGCCCCACCCTGTGGTTTAAGCCCAGGACCAGGACAACAGGGTTAATAAAGAGCTTGTGCTCTACCGACTGAGCTAGACGGAAGAACGATGATAATTAATTTTCATTATACTATTTGGTGGACTTGTAATTTGATGAAACTAACTTTTTGTGTTGTGAAAAATGAACATCCAAATATTGGGCTCATTGTAGTTACATTAAAAAAAAAAAAAAAAAAAAAAAAAAAAAAAAAAAAGGAAATGTATTTTCAGTTATTAAATGTTATTTCGTAAATTCATCGTAATTAATGATGGACTCATGTCTAAACGCCACCGCTGGGACTTAAACCCAGGACAAAGGTTAAGAGCACTTGGCTTCTACCGACTGAGCTAGACGGGCACGAGCATTATAATTACTTTTCTTATAACTATTTTGTGGACTTGTAATATTGATGAAACTAACTTTTTGTGTTGTGAAAATGAAACATCCAATATTCGCTCATTGTAGTTACATTAAAAAAAAAAAAAAAGGAAATGTATTTCAGTTATTAAATGTTTATTGCGTAATTCATGTAATACTGATGGAACTCACTGTCTAAACGCCCACCCTGGACTTAAAACCCAAGACCAAAGGTTTAAGAGCCTTGCGTCTACCGACTGAGCCTAGACGGGAACAGCAATGATAATTAATTTTCTTATAACCTATTTCGTGGACTTGTAATATTGATGAAACAACTTTTTGTGTTGTGAAAATGAACATCCATAATATTCGCTCATTGTATTTACATTAAAAAAAAAAATGGAAATGTATTTTCAGTTATTAAATGTTTATTGCGTAACATTCATCGTAATTAATGATGGAAACTCATGTCTAATCGCCCACCCTGGGACTTGAACCCAAGGACCACAAGGTTAAGAGCCTTGGCTCTCTACCGACTGAGCTAGACGGGCCAACAGGCAATGATAATTAATTTCTTAATAACTATTTCGTGGACTTGTAAAATGATGAAACTAACTTTTTGTGTTGGTGAAAATGAACATCCAATATTCGCTCATTGTAGTTACATTAAAAAAAAAGGAAATGTATTCTCAGTTATTAAATGTTTATTGCGTAAAATTCATCGTAATTAATGAATGGGAACTCATGTTAAACGCCACCTGGGACTTGAACCCAGGACCCACAAGGTAAAGAGCCCTTGCGCTCTACCGACTGAAGCTAGACGGGCAACAGGCAAATGATAATTAATTTCTTATAACTATTTCGTGGTTGTAATATTGATGAAACTAAACTTTTTTGTGTTTGTGAAAATGAACATCCAATATTCGCTCATTGTAGTTACATTAAAAAAAAAAAAAAAAAGGAAATGTATTTCAGTTATTTAAATTTTATTGCGTAAATTCATCGCTAATTTAATGATGGAACTCATTCTAAAAGGCCCACCCCTTAGGCTTCAACCCAGGCCACAAGTTAAAGAGCCTTAGCGCTCTATCGAACGAGCTAGAGGGAAACAGGCAATGATATTAATTTTCTTATAACTATTGGTGGATTGTAATATTGATGCAGAACTAACTTTTTGTGTTGCTGAAAAGTGAACATCCAATATCGCTTCAGTTGTAGTTACATTTAAAAAAAAATGAATGTTATTTTTCTGTTATTAATTTTATTGGGTAATTACATCTTACATTAATGATGGAAACTCAATGTCTAAACGCCCACCCTGAGAGTTGAACCCGAGACCTCAAGGTTAAAGAGCCTTGCACTTTACCGACTGAGCTAGACGGGCAACCCCTAATTATAATCAATTTTCTTATAACAATTTGATGACCTTAGTAATATTGATAAAAACTAACTTTTTTTTGTTGTAAACATGAACATCCAATGTATTCCACTTGCTCTAGTTACATAAAAATAATATGGAAATTAGTTTTCATTGAAAGACTATGAGCAATCAGAATTAGGCATTAGATACTAAGTCATAAGCGCATACCTGTGGTTTAAGCCCAGGAAACACCCGGTTAATTAAGAGCCTTGCTGCCACCTGTTGGTTTAAGGCCCAGGACAACAGGGTTAATTAAGACTTGCGTCTATCGACTGAGTAGGACGGGGAAACAGGCAATGATAATTAATTTTCCGTATTAACTATTTGGTGGACTACTGTAATATTGATGAAACTAACTTTTTGTGTTGTGAAAATGAACATCCAATATTGCGTCATGTAGTTAGCATTAAAGAAAGAAATGGAAATTGTATTTTTCTGTTAATTAAATGGTTTAGCGTAAATTCATCGTAATTACGTGATGAACTCATGTCTAAACGCCCACCCTGAGAGTTGAACCCGACAGACGCTCAAGGTTAAGAGCCTTGCACTTTTAGACTGAGCTAGGACGGGCACCCTTTAATATAATCAATTTTTTATAACAATTTGATGACCTTGTAATATTTGATAAAACTACTTTGTTGTTAAAATGAACATCCAATATTCCATATGCTCTAGGTTACATAAAAAATACTATGGAAATTCGTTTTTCTTTGAAAGATGATAAGCAATCAGAATTAGAGCATAAGATGCACAATGTCTAACGCCTACGCCCTGGTGGGTTTAAAGCCGACTAAGAGTCTGAGATGAGATGCTAATTTATAAAATGTGTATGTGCCATAAAAGTGTTGTTGGTAACAGCAAGGACTAACACTTAAAGTGTAATGTAGTTGGCATGTGGCTCTACCGACGAAGCTAAGACATCGTGTAAAAAATGTAAAAATTTGGCAAATATTAGGATTTTGATTATAATCGGGAACGAAAGATATAGATTTCAATTATTTTTTGTTTAGATTAATTATATAAAACGTATTTAGAAAGATAGGAACTTTAGTATTTATCTTGAATGATATAGTTGGATATATATTAGTTAATGTGTTGTGAAAATGACATCGCATGAATCGCTCGCCGATGGAGTATACATTAAAAGTGAATATAAATAAATAATAAATATAAAGGAAATGTATTTCTATATTAAGTCGTATATGCGTAGTTGGTATAGTGATATACATATGTGTTAAAATTATATGAATTGAGAACTCAATGTGGTATATAACCGCGCCCTCTCTCTATCCTCTGAGAGCTTGATCCCTTGAGTACACTAAGGTAACGAAGCCCTTGCAACTTATTGTTTCAAAATATTTAAAAAGTCTCATAAAGAAGAGCGGCGTGGCTCCCAAAAAGCTCAGGCTTTATATTTGTATATAGTGCATTATTATGTATGGAACTTAATAATCACATATTGTGAATTGTAGCCTTAATGAAGCTGAACTAGAATATTGATAAAACCTAATACAACTTTTTGTTTTAATTAAATTATGATGCACAAACTATCTGAATTTATTCCTCATTGCTCTTAATTAATATTAAACTTAAAAAATGCTTAAATCGATGACATAGATCTCGATTATATTCTTACGAATTAACAAAACAGAATCAGTGATAGCAATCAGCATAAATAGGAGCACATTTAATAAGTGTCTAAGAGCTCTTATGAAACGCTACTTGACGCCAATAACTTTCTAACCCATGTAGATGTTTAAGTAAGCCTCTTAGTATGTTTAAGTTAATCTCTACTGATTCTTACCGAAGACAGAAGCTATATTTTAAATATTTTAATATTGAGTATGAAACCATATATCATAAATGTTCGTAGAAATACGTTTTACCAAACAAAAGTCTAACACGCACCTCAATCTTTTGTTTGAAGAGATATTGTAAAAGTAACGTCAATATTTAAAGTCGAAGAATTTTCTTTTCTGTTATTCTCACACCAAATAAAAAGATTAAGTAATGAAGGAAGTAATTAAAAAAAAGATTATCAAAGCAACTTTAATCTCGGTAACCCTCATGTTTTTCTGTTATTTTATAATACTTGGACTGGCAATTTTTTAAGGAACTTAGAAAAATAATAATGAAATCGCGGGACCTGGATGCTATAGACGGTATATATATATATACGCAATGGTAATATAACTGAATGATAAATTAATTTTCTTATGATATATATATATAATTAAAATCGTTATTTGTAGTGGTCATGTAGCGGTAATAATTGACATGAAACTATGACTCTTTTGTGTTGTGAAAAATAGTATATATCATGATACATCCTAATAAATCTAGACTCATATTGTAGTACTACTTAAAAATTGAAAATGGATTATTTTTATATCAGTATATTTTAATTATAATAGAAGATGATGTGAGATTGCGTTAGAGAGAGAGGAGAGATAGGTTCGTAAGTTCAGGCATTCTAATAATGGAGATACTATCTGTTTAATGAACATGTGAAACTGTTATGATACCAATTTGAATATACTGTACCGTTAGTAGGTAACGCACTCATCCGTCGTTTATTTGATCTTCGTGGCATTTAATACATATTGAATTTTGACCCTGGTAACATATACATCACTTAGCACTTACTCAGGAGTGCAAAACTTACACTGCATCTTGTGGTTTATTATGTTTGAAGTTGGAAGGCCCCCCTGGTAAAATGGGATACTACCTCATCAAGGTTTGCCACTTACTCACATGACGATCGTGAAAAACCGAATTGTAGCACTTGTTAGCAAAACCTTGCACACTTTTTTTACTAATCTTTTCCGTCCCTCCCCGAATCTCAACATCTCAAGTAATGCAATGCGCTTGATGCAATAATGTATTAATAGGTCGGATCAAAATCTTAGTGGAATTAAATTCACAATCTATACTTTAAGACATAATATCTATAGCTTAAAGTTTTTAGTGCGGGACTGACAAAAAACTAACCTTATCAACCTCTCTACCGTCTGTAATTAGGAGATCATTAAATTTTATTTAAAAAAAAAAACCAAAATTATTATATAGAGCGAGTGAGGCAGAAAAGGATATTCTTATATAACATATAAATAAATAATGAAATATTATAACCCAATATTGTACAATAATTTCTAAAATTATACTATTGTGGTTATTTCAACAAACTTCATTTTTTTAGAAAGGACCGAAGCGAAGCATATGACCTAAAAGATAATTCATTCGCGGTGTGAGTGATGTTACTCAGCGCAGCACAAGAAAATAAATAGGGTCATGAGCGTGACACCACCAATGGAGAGTCATCAACATTTAATTTGGAGATTAAGACTGCTATAGTTTTGATAAAATTATGGGCCGAAAATTATGCAGCTTGTTTTGGACAATACGTTACGCCACAAACGCCCAACGGTCAAATCAACCAGAAATTTGTTCCATCTTTTTTTTTTTTTAACCTCAGGTGTTCCAATTTTTCCAAAAGTTTTCATCTTTATATGCCATTTTTTTAAAAAAATTTTTTAAACCTCAGGTGTTCCAAATTTTCCAAAAGTTTTCAATCTTTATATGCCATTTTTACCATGCTACCACTTAAGTTTCATTCATAGAATAAATGTTAAAAAGAAATAGAAATCCTATTTTACAAGGAATATGATAAACAAATAATAATAATACGGAGTAAAATTTTTACATTCATTGTTTTTGTTGGTTGAATACTTAAATGCATAGATTTCATAAATTATACTTTGTTTGGTTATATTAAGGGACATAAATAGTTAAATACAATAAGAATTCCCTTCAAAAAAAAAAAAAAAATACAATAAGAATTCAAACGACCAAATTATCCTCCATACTACATCATCATCATTATACATAACAAAAATATATAAGGATAAATTAAGTATTACCAAAAAAAAAAAAAAGACACTAATTCCTGAGAGTAAATTAAATTACCAATCAATGGATTATGGGGGAGTTTGGTAAATAGTTGTTTGCAGACAGCGGGTAGTTACTTAGTTGATTAGTAGTTTGACTAATTGATAGCATTGGCTGATTGTATAAAAGTGTATAAAAGTGTTTGGTAAATTAATTGTTAGCTGGTAGCTGATTACATGTAAAATAACTTTCTCAAAAAGTTGATCGAAAAAAATGCTTTAAGCAGTTTTTTTAATTTTAACATTTTAAGGCAATAAGCTGTTACAAAAAGCTAATTAATCAAACACTCATATTGATTGTTTAACCGTATCAAACAACTAATATTAATTAAATAAACTAAAATTGACTGATAAACTAACTATATTACCAAGCAGGACCTATGTCTACTCCGATCCTAGAAATGTTAATACTAAACTACTAATTACTCAATACTTTTCTATGAACCTTTGAATACTATTCATTAGTTAAAACCTCTAACACAACCTGTTATCAACAATAAATTATTAAGCTATCAATAATTAGAATGATTTTAGTAAAAGTAACATTTTTATTTAGTGGTAAACATTAATCAAAATTAAAATAATAAATTAATTAAATGCATAAATAAATAAATACACACACTTCTTTAATTTTAACTGTTTTAGTATTTTACTTATCTTGTTTATTATGCATTCACTAGACCAACTCTTCTTTTAAAATAAAAATACAAAAAACTTTACATTTTAAATAATTTATAAGTCCATCCTTTTGTATTTAATACTATTTTAAATATAATTTCCAAATGTGAAAATTTTATATACAAACATTAAACTAAATACTACAATATATATATATATATATATATATATATATATATATTAAATTGCAAATACTTTTCTGTCGAGCTTTGGACAAAAAAGT
>VALG01011194.1:0-10364 GCA_009835305.1 Ipomoea purpurea
TGGGAAAATAGTCAAATAGGCTTTCGAACTTTACCTGAAAATCAATTAAACCACAAATTTTTTAAAGTTTCAATTAGGTACTTAAACATGTGAATTTAGTTCATCAAAACCTAATTACCTGTTAGTGACACGTAATATCAGGTCACTAAAATTTTCGACGGTTGACCGACAATAATTAACGACTGAGATCAAGACATCGCGAAAAAGGCACGGCATCTCCGATGACTAGAGATGGCGACTAACAAGTGTGCCATCTCCGTCAACAGAGAAGTTGACCACTTTGGTTGCCATCTCTGTCAATTGGAGATGGCGACCAAAAACTGACAGCCATCTCTCAGTGATGGCGAACAAGTTTGTTGCCTTTTTCGTCCCTGGGAGATGGAGACTAACTAGTCGCCATCTCCATCGATGGAGAAAGTCGATCATTTTGGTCGTCATCTCCAGTCGTCGGAGATGGTCACGCCTTTTCTGGCGACTCCTGGGTCTCCGTTGTCAATTTTATTGTCAGACAACTACCGAAATTTTAGTGAACTTAATTGACATGTTTATGTACCTAATTACAACTTTCAAAAGTTTGAGGGTCCATATGACCATTTTTCATAATATTTATATGTTTTTTTTTTATTATAAAAAAAGAGGATACCCTACATACACATTATTTGGCCTTAACTGAGGTTTGAACCTTACACCTCCCACTTAGGAGAGTAAGCTAATACCAATGAAGCACAAGCACTTGGTTAATAATTTATATGCTTTATCATTATATATTTATTTTGACAATATTTAAAGATTTAAAATTATAAATAATTAAGTTTCAATATAAAATATTAATTTTGTTTTTGAGAATTCACTCTAAAATAATTAGAATCGCCAAAAATCGTCAACCCACCACCCATTAATGATTTACCTGTAAAAAGAAAAGTTTTTTTCGATTTTTATTTTTGCTGGAAATATCTGGAGCAGCTAATTTAAGAAGTTTTACATATTTTGCTCTTCTTCTTCTTTGAGAAAACCCTATTGAATTAAATTTGACAGTATATGATCCATCGATTGATTGAGGTGCGAGAAAAACGATGGCGAATTTGTACGTGAAGGCGGTGCCGCCGGCGGATATGAACCGGAACACCGAGTGGTTTACGTACCCCGGTGTGTGGACCACCTACATACTCATCCTCTTCTTCTCTCCTGGCTCGTCGTTCTCTCCGTCTTCGGCTGCACCCCCGGCACGGCTTGGACCATAGTCAATCTCTCCCACTTCGCCGTACGCTCCAATTTTTCCATTATTTTATTATCTCTCCCTATAATTTTCATCTTCCGGTTGGGGTTGATTTATTATGTGTTTCAATGAGCTTATTATGCGCTTAATTTTGTTCGATGGATTATGCCTTTGAATTTCCTTGATTAGTTTTGATTTGTAGTGCTGTGGTTTCCAATTTTCTTTTTGAAATCGTGCTATTATTAGGGTTCTGCAGCTCCGCCTTCCACCAAAACAGGGGGGAAGGAAGAAAGCTCAATTCTTTGTTTATTCTCTCTCTCGGCCTGGCCGGTGTGCGGAATATTTGAGACTTTCCCTTTCCCCAATTGGATGGATGTAGTTTTGAATCAAAAGGATTTTGCCTTTACATTTCTGGGGTGATTAATGGCTTAGTAAGCAATGTAGAAGATGGGTTAAGACATGGGGTTGTGGTTATTGCTCAGTTTTGTGTATCTTTTGCAGTAATATATATAAAGTGTTATGCTTGCGTGAATACCCTATCTGCTATGTTAACTTTTCATTGCATCTGTATTTGAATTGATATATTACATTTTATTATTATTGCCGGTATTGTTGTGATATGTTCTCTGTTTCTAGCATCTCTCTTAGTTAAAGTTCAAATTCATACTATTTGTTAAATGATGCTTTCAATAGAAACTGCTTCTGAACTCTTCATAGTTTTGCCTATTTGCACTTCCCAAGTTATGATATCTATTAACATGCCCCAATTAGTGTTTCTTCTATTTTTTATTACACATGTTTTAATTGTATAACATGTAGCTTTTTATTCTTTTTTCTTGTTCAAATAAGTGCATAACATGCAACTTAAATTGTTGGAGAATTACGTTAGACTGGTTCAAATCATGTTGTTGTACTTGTAGGCAGAATGGGGTTATCAGTTGGGTGCAATTTCATTAGATGCTTAATTTATATGAGGGCTTCAATTAATCTAAAATAATTTGCTTCCCTGTTTAGATCACTTATCACTTCTTTCATTGGGAAGAAAGGAACCCCATTTGCTGATGACCAGGGAATGTACAATCGGTTGACTTGGTGGGCAAATAGACCCATGGCAAGCAACTCACTCGCAATAGAAAATTTCCTTACAGTTGTGCCTGTGGTTTTGTAAGTTCTCTCTGCTCGTTCTTGGGCACAACACATCACTTTCAGTCACATCATTCTATATTTTTTTTTTGTGTGTATTTGACACTTAACCCCACCCCCTTCTCTTTCTTCTCCCTCCAAAAAAAAAAGTGATAATTTTTGCTTTCTATTCTTTGGGCATCCCACATTTCATTTCCTGTCTTGATGCAAGATCCGGCTAGTTAACTAGTAAAATGATATTATGGCTCATCAGTGGCGCTTGTTCCATATGCAGGTACTTGATAGCCTCACATACAACTGATTACGAACATCCAATGCTTTTCTTCAATACACTTGCGGTACTAGTTTTAGTGATTGCGAAGTTCCCCAATATGCACAAAGTCCGAATCTTTGAATCAATGGGGATCAGTGAGTTGGTACCTCTGAAATCTTTTAAATATATGTAAGTTTCTCATCCTTGCTCTGTTCTGCAAAAAAAAAAAAAAAAAGGTAATGTATCTGTATAGACGCCAGAAGTGGGAAGGTTATCTACTTGTGTAGTGATTTTGCACCTAATTCTGTTTATGAGTGTTTCTCTATGTACTGAAATGATAGATGTATGAACTTTCTGTTGTACAGTAAAAATAATGTGTATGTTAATAATCAAACTGTTTTAATTCACATCTTAAAGATATTGGCACATCCATGTTACTATGTTTTGTAGCCTAAATACAGTTTATGATTGTACTTGTTTGTATTCCTTTGGCATTTGAAGCTCTGAATTTCTTCTGGGATGGATTTGTTGATTCTGATCTTAGATTTCCCCTTTTTATGAACTGCTTTTTCTATTATTATTTTTGCAGAGAATTCCTATTTGAATTAGGAAAGAGTAAATTTTGTATAAGTGGGGTAAGTATTACTCATAAACAGGTATAAAGTTTCACTGCATTGTTAAATTTCTGGTTTTTACTTGGGGGAGAAGGAAAAACAAAAATAAATAAGATATAAAGTGTATGAAGCTTCTTTTGTCTTGTTTTGTGAATTGTTGTGAATAAGTTAAATTGTGGGGTTGAGTGTTAGTTGAAATTAGTTATTTTAGGTGTACCTAAACAAAATTATGTGTCAAATGATGTAATTTGTCAAGTGCTGTAACTGTACATGATGCTAGATTTGCCATATTTTGCATTGTCCCATCAGCAATTCAAAATGTATGTTTTCTACGTCTATTATTGGTTAAAGAAAATGTCAAATCTTGCTACAATTATAAATTTATAATTACACAGCCAAAGATCTTGTGGTCAAGTGATATAACAAATAAGATCTTGTGGTCAAGCGATATAACAAATACTACATTGTAATAGAGTCAGTAGTACTCAAAATAATAATAATAATTATACCTTTTAAATTTCATAATTTGGAATATTAGTTTAGTTTAATCAATTTTTTAACACCCACTCATATATGTTATCCAAATTTAAAAGAAAAATAGCCAAATAAGTTACTGAATTGCAAATGTAATTAAATTATTTAATCTATAAAAATTACAATTTGTTGTGGTGTCCTGGTCTCTTGCATCAATTTGTTCTTTGTATGCATGAAATTATGCTGAAAACATTGTAACATCATCGAACCATTCTCATTCGAGATAACCGTATACAATATATATATATATATATATATATATATATATCAGAGAAAGTGTGGGATAATGGCCACATCATGGTTATATTTACAACACAATTAACTCTATGAATAAACCAAATTCATGTGCAGAGTGCAATATATTTGGCATATTTGACCTTTTTCAATTTGAAAGTTTTCCTTCTCAATTGAGTGACCTAAATCCTAAAAATAGAAATTACATAAGATGGTATAATGAATAAAAAATCTATATTGAGAATATTAGTTGTTTGTTTATGTTCAATTTTAAATTAGACTAGTGTAATGTTTTGTGTGTGTGTATATACAGTTTTTAAAATTTCAGTAAAACAACCACTTGTTTATTTATTCTTGGAAAAAAGGGTCAAATAGGACCCTGAACATTACTCAAGAAGTCAATTAGGCTCTTAAACTTTTAAAAGATGCAATTAAACCCTTAAACATATTGTTTTAGAACATTGAGACCCAAATACCGATTAGTGACCTAATAATTACAAGTTACTAGGGTTCCGACAAACCTCCGGCAAGATTCCGACCGTATTCTGACAAAAGCACCAGTGGAACAGCCGTTGATGTTGTTTGGTTGCCTTCACCTACGAAGGAGAAGGCAACCTATATGGTCACCTTCTCCGGCGACTGGAGAAGGCGACCAGATCCCGCAAAGGAGAAGGTCCTTCTCCTTCGCCGGAGAAGGCAATCAAACTACACCAACGACAGTTTTGTCGATGCTTTTTTGCCGAAATATAATTGGAATATCGCTGGAGGTTCGTCGAAACTTTAGTGACTTGTAATTATAAGTCATTAATTGGTTTTTAGGTCACATCAATGCTTTAAAAATAATATGTTTAAGGCTTAATTTCAACTTTTGAAAGTTTAAGTGTGTAATTGACATCTTAAATAATATTTAAATTAAAGGTCTATTTGACGCTTTTTCCTTTATTCTCTAAGGGTGTTTCGGTCTTTATCTCAAACTTTTTATACTTGCATGGAATTATGTGGAGTGTGTTTGATATCCTGGTGTGAATATATATATCGGATCATGTTTTAGAATTAGAACAATTGAAACCTAACATCATGATCAACATTTCCTTGAACTAATAGATCATTCATTGGCTTTGATCATCTCTTCAGGTCATTATTTATTTGTCTACTAGTTTTAATGAATGGTAAATTTTACTCAAGCTAAGGTCCCTAAATAAATTATATTATAGGGTTAATTTCAATTTTAATATCTAAAATATATAAAAATGGTTAAATTAATTTTAAAGTATAAGTGTGATTGAGTCAATGACATGTAACGCGCGTGAAAATACAATAGTAACTTAAGTAGGGAGTATATAATTAGGAATGACGTTGACTTATTGATGTAGTTGAGGTGAGGATTAATTTGATTATTGTTGTATATTTTAAGAGAAAAACAATAAAGAGTTAGGTAGTTGTTAGTGCTTCATTTGTTTATAAAGAGCAAGTATGTGTATGGTATTTAATTTGGTTGGTAAGCTAAGCTTTTGATATATTCTGAAATTTCAGAGTAGGACAAAGTCTTTAGGTGATGATTTTTCCTTCAAAGGATAATATATATGTTACTGTTTGAAATATGATCAAATTACTTTTTGGGCACCTAAACGACAAGAATAGTTGATATGTTGCAGCTCACCTGTTACATTGGATCAGATATAATACATTGGCATATTTGATAACATAATTAGCTTATTACTTAATTTTGCTTTATTGATTTATTAGCTGTTTGACTTTGTTAAACATTCAATATAAGTGTTTGATTAATTAATCTTTTGTAACAGCTTATTACTCTAAAATGTTAAAATGTAAAAAGTTGTTCAAAGCAGTTTTTTCGATCAACTTTTTTGAGAAAAGACATGTGTTGTATGTAATCAGTTATCAAGCTAACAGCTAATTGACAAACATCTTTCTAAATCAGCCTAATGTTTATCGACAGTCAAACCGACTAACTCAACAGGCTAACACTATTTACCAAGTTCAAATAATAATGTAGTCTATATACACATATCTAGTCATCTACACAATATCCAATTACTTTAAGAATTGGAATAGATAATGGCAATGCGAACATGTCAAAGGTCGGAAAAGGAATATAATGTCAAGTCTAGAAGAAGCTTAATTAATCAAATAATTAACAAAGGGTGTTCAAAAAAAGAGGAAAGTGGAACAAATTGTTGAAAAGTGGAGAGAATTTGAATGAAGTATAATGTGAAGAATGATGGAAACATCAAGGGAAAATTAAATCTAAAGAGATTATTTTAAAATATAAAAGAGGACTTCACAAGTACAAAACAAATAGGGAAAGGGACAAAGTTTTAAAATTGACTTCTTATGATATTTATTTATTAGACTTCTCGATTTGAACTAGTTAGTTATTGACAACTTAAGTAAATTTATTTTTTTGTGATCATTTATCAATTAAGATTGCAAGGTGAATTTTATCTAAAACATACACCTTTAAATATCGATTGCAGACTTTAAAAAAAAAAAATCTCTTATTTTTCTTAAAAGCAATTCAAGACACCCTTTTCTTCTACACATAACTTGTGCATATACTGATAAGTTCACAAACCCTCATTAAAAAGATTTAATGTAGATGTACAACATTAGTGTAATGAAGATTTGATTTGATTAAGTCATTTTACATATATCTTCATGTTTTGAATGTTTAATGAAAATAAAGTTAATTAAAAGAGAAAAATATCATTCTGGTCAATAAAAAAATATTCAATTTGACAAAAATGTCTTCTTAATTTTTAATCGAACACTACCACGCCACTCCACCACCACTATCACCACACTTATAATTTTTATTTTTTTGTGTGTCACTATTATTATTATTAAATTATTATTATTATTATTAATTATATATATTATTTATTATATATTATTATTATTATTATATAAGAAATAATTATTATAATTTTTAGGAAAATGAACCAAACATGAACAATTCGATCAATTTCTTAACTTTTTGCCAAATAGAAAAAAAAAATTGACATTCAACAAACTCTAGAAAATTAAAATATTTTCTGAAAATGAGTCATTTTCTGAAAAATGAGTCATTTTCTGAAAATCATTTTCCGAAAAATGAGTCATTTCAAAAAATTATTTTTCGAATAAATTTTTAAATTTTCAAACGATCCTTAATCCAAAAACAAAATAATGATTTTTCACTTTTAATGTTTCATGAGAAAATCTTTACATCTAATCATTTAGACTGAATTTCATTTTTTTTCATAGATTTACAATATCAATTCATTTTAGTTATTTTTAACATTTCCTTTTGTCTTACTATTATTGTGACATGACCATTTTTTATCCTTCGTCAAAGAAACCGTTTACATTTTGTAAAATACAAGGATATTTAAGTTTTCAATTATATATTTTTTCAAATAAAATATAGCAGGTCAATTCACTTTGTATAAATTGATACCCTTCCATTTTATCTTATCTTTGTTAATGGTTGCATTAGATCGATAAACATAATTAAACACCAAGTCACAAATATGAATATGTTATATTTTTTGAAAGGTGAATATGCTATATTTAAACTCCATTAAATTATTTATTTTTAACTCATTAGACAGTTTATTGGGAGATATCCCAAAATATAAAAAGGGGTAATCACACTTTGGTCCTCAATTAGTGCCCATTCGTAATGTCATCCTTAGTTCTCAGGAACACATTTGGTCCCTCAATTATTCGACATTAAGCAGATTTGGCCTTCTGTCTGTATGGCCGTTTAACACCGTTTAAGCATGGGTAAAGAGTGGAATTTCACATAGCATTGTTTATAATAAGTATGTGAAATCGTACTTTTGGCCCTTCAATTAGTGCCCAATCTGCAATGTCATCCTTAGTTCCCAATTTGCACAATTGGTCCCTAGTTATTTGACATTAAGCAGATTTGGTCCTTCTATGAGACCATAAGTTAACTCCATTTAAATAAGGGGTATAATTGAAATTTCACATGAGTAAGAATTGAAAGTAGTCTAGCCATCAACATAACTGTGATTTTCGGTGATGATGGTCTAGTTAATGTTGTCGCCGATCATCATCAAGTATTTATGTTCTTGGCAATGGAGATGTATTCCTCGTACACGTCAGCAGTCACGTATACGAGGAAGTAGTCGCCGTCGGACAGAGTGTTGTTGGGACAGCGGTGACGTTGTCATTAATGGTGGTAAAAATTTCCACTCCCATCTTGACTCACAACCACAATGTCAGTCACCAGAACCTGGTCAGTCCCCGGCTAACTCGCTCGAAAATCGCCTTCGTCCGTTCTGACATCTTCAGAGGCAAACGCCCGTTCCGGAACCCAAGTTGTTTCTTGGTCGGACGCCAAGCTCATTCGCCCGCGGCCTTCTTCTTCATCGGCACCCACCCTTTAGTGAACAGAGCCAGAAAAACACTAAACAGCCGCGTGTCGTTCGCCAGCGGCGCCACGATCCCATTCCTAACGCTCCAAGCCGACGACGCGCTTGCAGCATTCTAATACATGTCTTCGTGTTGGTGAGAATAGCGCTGAGCTATGTTTGCACTTCGTCGGCTTCCAACCCGAGAGATATCGGGAAGTCCGTTGACAGTCTTGAAAGAGCTAGAGAGATAATCCATGTTTAAACGGCGAGGAACTCGCAATCCTTGAGAGCTCGAACGGCGGTGGTGGTTAACGACTTGGAATTGCGGCGAAGGTACTTCTGGATCAATGACAGAAACTTGCGCGTGGCAGATAAGGATTTGCAGACGGAGAATCATATCGGCCATAGTCATAGACATTGGAAGAAGAGTTGTTGTTGTGGAGAACAGTTTGGCAGTAAGATCGGTAGGGAGTGGACTTGCAAATAGTGGATGCCGAGACATTTCTCGACAGTGGCGG
Source organism: Ipomoea purpurea (assembly GCA_009835305.1). NCBI lineage: Eukaryota > Viridiplantae > Streptophyta > Magnoliopsida > Solanales > Convolvulaceae > Ipomoea > Ipomoea purpurea. Next base: position 8,898 of record VALG01011194.1, read on the forward strand.
AGCATCTACGGCGGCGGAAATAACAACTGGGCAGAGAAAGGGGAAAAAATTAGCTTTTTATATTCAAGCTATGTGGAAATTTCAATTATACCCCTAATTTAAACGGAGTTAATTAAATTGATGGTCTCACAGGACCAAATCTGCTTAATGTCAAATAATTGAGGGATCAATTGTGTAATAATTGAGGAACCAATTGTTTAAATTGGGAACTAAGGATGAGATTGTATATTGGCACTAATTGAGGGACCAAAATTGTGATTTCCCCTTACTTATTATAACAATGCTATGTGAAATTCCACTTTTACCCATGCTTTAAACGGTGTTAGAGCGCCCATACAGACAGAAGGACCAAATCTGCTTAATGGTCGAATAATTGAAGGACCAAATGTGTTCAAATTGAGAACTAAGGATGACATTACAGAATGGACACTAATTGAGGACCAAAAGTGCGATTACCCCTATAATAAAATTTAACCCATTAAACCTTTCCTTTAAAAAAATAAAAAAATATTATACTCGTATATGATTTGTTTTTTATTTATTTATTAAATATGTTGATTTTATTTTAAAAAGTTCAGATTATATGAACATGACGTGGTTTCATACTAAATTAAATAATATTTTTTTGAAAAGAAAATAAATAATATAAAAGTGCTGCTTTTAAGAAAATGGTTCCATTATGTGAACAGCACCAATTCATACACGGAGCTCTAAACCGACTTATCTGCCCACCTTCTCATCATGTCTTACAAGTTACAACTGGATTCTGCTACCAATTTCCCCCACCAAATTTAGTTATAATACTTTTAAAAAAAATGTTTAACCGTCTCACGCTAAAATATCATAACTGTTATATATATAATCTTAAGAGTTAATTATCGAAATGGTTCTTGATTATAGCGAAATTATTAATTTGGTCCTTAACTATTTTTTGACCAATTAAGTCCCTCAATGTTAAAAATCTTAACCAATTTGGTTTTCCGTTTGTTTTTCATTAAACATCCGTTAACTTAGGACCAAATTGGTAATTTTGCTGTAGTCAAGGACTATTTCAGTAATTAACTTTATGGGTGACAATTCGGTTCTATTTTTCCGAATCGAATATCGAACAACCAAATGGATTCTTGTATACCGAACAGTTCGATAAAAGTCTGACCAACTATAGACCAAGTTTGTTGGTAAAAGCCTGCATGATAACCGTCAGGACCGGGAGCCTTAAACGCTGCCATATCAAATAGAGCTTGTTTAATCTCCAAGTGTGAGAAAGGTTTGTTTACATGGAGCCAATCTGATTGATGTAAGCAAGGGAATGCCCTCTCACTCACGACACTGGCAGGTGAAGCACCATCCTCTGTAAAAATTTGGACAAAAAAACTGTATATTGTGGTTCATGATTAGCCCTCCGTCGGTTAGCCAAAGTCTTGATTCATTGTAATCTGAGTATCCTTGAATTCACCTTCCTCGCGT
>VALG01011195.1:0-33528 GCA_009835305.1 Ipomoea purpurea
TAGCTATGTTCCAATTATTCAACGGTTTGTAGCGATCTGAGTCTTCTGATGTAGTTGGTTGGTGTTGTAAGTGCCCATTCGACCAGAAGGGCCGGGTATACTTTTTTGACATCGTAAACCCCATACAACAGTACCAACCCAAACTTTTCACACCTCTTTATTTCACTTTTTAAATGTAACATCAAAATAAGATAAAAATAAATGATAATATATTTTGAACTTAGAATGTTTTATTTTTTTTTTTTTTAACATGTCAAAAAAAGAATTGGCATATAGAATATGATTACCACTAATTTGATATTGTAGAGTGACAATGGCCGGACCCCCCCCGTCCCTATAAAAAGGAGGAAGCGGTGAAGTAGCAAAAGTATTTATTGATGGACAAAAAAATGTTGAGCGGGAATGTGAGTGGAAATCAAATCCCTTTTGGAATAATTGTAAAACATAAACGTAAGTACAATGTCAAATTAAAAGGCATTAAAATAAAAACTTCGCTTTTCTAGATTTATTTTGACTTTTTGATGTACATGGCTGGGATTTATTCACTCCAAGGGTCACCATGCCCATGATCCCCAAAATCATATTTTTTTGTGTATCACGCGTTATCCGTTTCAATAAAATAAATATGATGGGATAGTAGAGTGAGGATGACGACTCCGGAGGATGGCGACTGTTTGAGATTGAAAAGTTTGGTAAGTGACAGTAGATTGGTAGTTTTAAATTAATAAAATTCATAATTTTTAATACCAGTGAATTCATATTAAGGGTTGAATATACCTGGCAGATTCATGATAGTCGGATGTTACTGTATATTTCATTTAAATTTTTGTATTGTAGATTATAATATCTAAACTGATATAGATTATCAAGGATTATGACATATATTTCCTGTGATTTGTGGAATACAAAGTTTAACAATTGAGAATATGTAATCATCAGAAATATTATGAACATATAGGCATCTATAATTAAAATGACAGTATATTTATAAAATTATGAACATATAGCTCTATCCATGTTCACAAACCTAATACGTGTATATTCATAATTTCTAATACTGTCAGAAGTTCAATTATTTAATATAACCTAGATTCATAATTTATAATATTGTGTGATACCGAAGAGAGAATGTCTTAGCGACAAGTTATTTTAATTTATATTTATTAATTTTTTAAATTAGAAAGGCGTCGACTGTCCCACCCTTGCAAGGTATTCCAATGCACGTTTTCCTACACATATAATTTGCCCTATGACTGGTTCTTCACTCCTCTTTTGGCGATTGTTTCTCATCTCTTTGTGTAAGATATTAAAGGAACTCGAAAAAATATTTTAATGTAAGGAACTCATAAAATATTATTATTGATTATTATGTATTATGTATTATTGATGTATTGATGTATGGTGGATTATGTATTATTAGGTATGGTGGAGTTGAGTGAGTGGTATGGGTGAGTATTGATGGTATGGTAGTTTACTGGTCTTTAGATCAAAGGGAGTATCATTGTCGAGATTCGGTATCACAAAATTAGTCTCCACTTACTTTGAATGCTTGTAATATCTGCCATTCTGCCGTCCATATGAAAATGGTCGGCTTAATTACGCCAAATTTTTAGCAAAATTTTTCATATTTTATATTAATTTATTCAATACAATCTTTATTGTTCCCAAAGTTTAATTCTTTGGACATATTCTCAAAAAAATAAAAGTAAAAAATTCTTTGGACATATGTTATTGGTATCTATATAATTCTTTTAATATGTATTTGGTATTATATTTAACTCTTATTGAATACAGACATACAGTACAGTACCTGTAGGTTTCAATACATTATTTTATGCCTTTTTGGGGTAAAAAAAATAGTCCGGCCTTTTTAAAAAATATATTTAATAGCAATGAATAAATTTATTAATTAATTGTGGTCGTTAAAAAATAAAACAAAATTATCAAGCCAAAAAGAGAAATGATTATATAATGTGTTATGTCTTTACTAGTGTAGCTTGGACGGTGTTTTGGTAATATTTAATACTGTAATATTATTTTAATTAAATCTCAAATATAAATTTTGTTATAATTAATTTATTACGTTTAAAATTAATACTTATATTCTAGCTAGTACTAACCACTATTTGATTGGGAGTGCTTTTGTATTTAATTGATAGTTGATTGTGTTAGCGGATGTTATATAGTTAATTGTACTAGTTTTTTTGATTAACTGTACAATTAGTGGCTTGTAACAAAATATTGGTAAATTAATTTTTTATTGCTAAGTGATAATAGTGATGTGAATTTAGCCTAACAGGGCGTTTGGTTGGAGGGATTTTAAATTCCCTTCCCCACTTAATTCCCACCTAATTCCAAAGGCCATTTCATGGAATTAAAATCCCATGTCCCCCCCCCCCTGGTATTTTAATTCCTGGGAAAAAAAGATAGTGATGAGTCAAAATTATCCTTCCTTTTTTAACTTAAATCTAATGTCTAACAACAATAATGAACATTTTTGACTTTATACTACTTATTCCCTTTCAATTCCCATGTATACCAAACATTGGAATTGAAATTCCCAGTAATTCTATTCCTGTCAACCAAACACTGAAATTTAAATTACCACTTTATTCCAGTAATTCAACTCCCATGGAATTACAATTCCTTTCCCACATAATTCCCCTTCTAACCAAACGCCCTGTAAATTGATGTGTTAACATGATAAGTCCGTAAAATTTTAAAATTAGAGTAAAACAGTTTTAGCCAAATTAAAAATGATTGATAAGACCAAAATCAACAAGCATGATGGCCCTAATGGGTTGACCCGAAGTTTAGTGGGCTGACTTGATTGTCCGAGTCACTCAAGGCAATTCTTTGTTTCACATGTGGTATAGAACAAAATATATAGGGAAGTTATATTTAAGATCATTGATGAATAATTTTAATATAGTCATTGTAAGTGCAATGCACGAATCACTGTAGTAATAGTGTGTAAAAGTAAGGGTCGATCTTACCAGGTTGAAGAGAATTGGAAATGTGTGACCAAACACATCTTCACATCTCTTTAATTTGGAGATATAGTATTGTTAGCATATTTTTTTTTTTTTTTGAAAGGGTATAATATTTGTATTCATGTATTTTAGTCAAAACTAATTTAGATTAGGAAAGGTATGGGTGTCTCAAGATCAAGGAGAATCGTCATAGGGTGCCATTGAGCTTTTTTGCTGGATCACCTAAAATACACATATAGGCAAATTCGTATAATAAATTACTACAATTTTCTTTAAAACTACTAATTATTTCAATTAATTACCATATAATAGAGATTTATTACCTTAAATGTATTTTCATAGTGGATTTTCTTTATTAAAGTTTGTATGATATGGACCTTATATTTTATTTCCATTCTGGGAGATCAAAACGGAAATCACTGAAATTTGAAAAGTAAATTAATCAATCAATATTCTTTAATTACAATCTGGTAAAAGATATAGTCATGTATTTAATTAATGTTTAGTATATTATATTATATAAACCATGTATTTCATATAAAATATCATATAAAAAATATATTTTACATATTTGGGTGAAAAATATTTATTATATCACTCCTATTATATATATGTTTAATTCTTGGACACGTGAAATGCGCTCCTAATGATATTGCCTCGCTATGATCTACGTAATAATGATCGGTGATTGTTTAGATGGACAGATTAAATAGTGATTAGCAATCTAAACAATGTTAAGTAATTGTTGGTCTCTTTGCCGAAAGGTAAAAGACATTAAGACAAGTTGACAACGGAAGATTATATAAATTTAGAAAAGAAATGCGTATAGTATAGGGTAAGTTGAAAATGGTCAGCTTTATATATATATATTGTCATTCCAATCTGAACATAGTCTTGACTCTTAACAAAAACAAAAACTGTTGTTTTCCATTTTTGAATTGAAGTGATTGTCCCTTTCTCACCACATGGAAACAAGATGCGTCTACGCTACATATCATATCCCTCAATCGCAACCGTTACGATTTCTCATTCTTTTGCTTTCCTTCCCTAATCACGGACCCTTTTCTCTTGTCATGTTTTTTCCCTTGTCACATTCATACCCATTTTCCTCCTAACTTTGTCACAAAAGATGAAATTATTCATTCCAGCCGCCGCCACACCCCAATATAACAGTTTTGTAGAGGGATTAATCATGGTGCATGACTCCTAAACTGGCCAACAGCGGCTAGACTTATGCTTACTGCACACAAGGAGTCCCCCTTATTTTGAAAGATTATTCTCACACTGCTGCTAGTGAGACTCGATCCTTTGTCTTTTGTGACGAATTTCATCTTTGCGACCAACCAGACTGCTCATGCGGGACATTTTCCTTCTAACCTACTTGCCGGGGGTGATTGAGATTACATAACTATTAATGGCAATGGATTCTAGAAAATGACCATGCTAGAAACTTTTACCATTATCACTCCCTAGCCTGTCATTTTTTGTATTGGATATGTAGGTTCCTAATTAAGGTTAACCGTTATAATCTATGAATATAAATAATTGTTATTTTTTAATCTGGGTGGGCTAATAGAGAATAGTAATTGCAATGTTGGAAAAAAAATTTCCTTTTAGGCCGGGTGGAAAAAAAGAAAGACATTTATAATTACTATAACAAGAATTGAATTATAAAGTAGACAAACAAACACTGCAATTAGAATCAAATAAGATAATAGGCTATAAAAGCACATAACCAAATGTAAGTTCACAACACACATTTTGCTCTACCAAATCAGAATATTCCTAAGAATTTTGATACCATCATTGTAATATAAATAGAATCCAAATGTAAACATAGAAACCTCATCATTTGATCCTAAAAAATCAGTACTTTAAATTTGCCAGCCCTACAGACAAGCACAAACAAATCTTGATATTTTTACAGCAAAAAATAAACAAGGCAAGAATGGAGAATAAGGGGTCTAAAGTTAATTACATGCTGGCCGCGGTGGCGGCTTTGTTGTTTCTCTTCCCGGTGGCCGCCCATGGATGGGGAGCGGACGGCCATCTGATCGCCTGCCGGATTGCCCAGACGCGGCTGAGTGCGGCGGCGGCCGATGCAGTTGACAAGCTGCTGCCGGCGTACGCGAAAGGGAACCTGTCGAGTATGTGTTCTTGGGCGGACAACGTTAGATTCCGGTATCATTGGTCGGCTCCGCTCCACTTCATCAACACCCCAGATGTCTGCAACTTTCAGTACAAAAGTGAGCCAGCCACGAATAAAAGCTAATTAAGCTTGAAAAATGATATGATGATTAAGAATTTAAGAGAAAAACCTCAAAAACTTACGTACATTTGATGTTTTCCGATGTGTGCACGCTGCAGGGGATTGCAAGGATGAAGATGGAGAAGTGGGGAGATGCGTTGCAGGGGCTATCAACAATTACACCACCCAGCTTGTCAGCTATGCTAATGGCAAAGATTCATCATGTGAGTTATATACTTTTATAGTTTTCTTGCAAATTCTTGGCTCCAGACCCTACACTTCTGCCCGACAGAATTGTAGAATTCAGCCTCCCATTAGGTGAGAGGATCAATACCTAAGTGCCCACCACACAAGATAATAGAGAGGTAAATCGCAATCTCATTAAGTGGGAGGACCGACACCTGGTCCACCATATCGGCTGTCAAGGCTGGATTCTGTATCTTTGCTCACAATTTACCACCCAGAGCCAACTAGTGTTCATTATAGTAATAAATTACAGTTGTTTAACTTAACCAATTTGGAATGATCATCAGATAATTCAACACAAGCACTGCTCTTCCTCTCTCATTTCGTTGGAGACATTCATCAGGTAAACTAAACAACCCAAATTTCAATTCATATGTCTGAGAAAGTTGAGCCAAAAAACAGATTGGGATTTGCTTACTTTTGGTATATATGTTGCAGCCTCTGCATTGTGGATTTGCCTCAGACAAGGGAGGCAACACAATTGATGTGAAGTGGTACACTAAGAAAGCAGTTCTCCACCATGTAAGCCAAGCTTCATTCACTGTAACCTCACATTATTTTGATTCCCAGTCTGCAGCTTAGCTTTCTCATGTTTAAACTTTAAACCCCACAGGTATGGGATACCAGCATAATCGAGACGGCAGAAGAGCAATTTTATGAATCCGAAGTGGAAGGACTGATCAATGCAATTCAGAAGAACATTACTGTAAACCATTTGCAACAACTACAACTATAATTTTTGCTTTGCCTTCATTTTCTGTAATATTTTGTCTGACTGTTCACTTAGTAACCACAACCTCTGCTGGTTTATCTCCTTGTGGTGTCTTGCTGGTTAGGGTCGCAAGGCCTGATTTACCCAGTATAATAGTGGCTCCCGGTTTTTCTCGTTATTCAAAATTTTTTAATATTTTGTCCACTTAACAGACTGGATGGGCAGATGAAGTGAAATCATGGGAGGCCTGCACCAATAACAAAGAAGCCTGCCCAGATGTGTATGTTTATATGAACAAAACAGATTCAAAATTACTTCATTTTATGCTGTTTTCTCACCCCCTATACACCATATAATACAATTAAGTGTCTTGTGCACAGATATGCATCTGAAGGTATTAAAGCAGCATGTGATTATGCATACAAAGGAGTTAGTGAAAACTCAGTGTTAGAAGGTAAGAGATCTGCATTTTCAGTTCTTGATGCCATCACTGAACTATATATATGTATATATGAAGAAACATATATAACATGGGCATTATATTATATTGCAGATCCCTACTTCTTAACACGGTTACCAGTGGTGAAATTGCGGCTAGCCCAAGCAGGGGTCCGGTTGGCAGCCATACTAAACCGAATATTTGGATAGCATGAATGAACATATAAGTCTCGCTTTCAATTGCTCGATCGGTAGCTTGCTGATACTGATCGATGCTGGGTGTACAAATTCTGGTTCAGTATGAGTTAATAAATTTCATTTCAGAGAAATGGAAAACTTTGAATTCTTTGGATTATGCATTCACAAATCCAGACAGAAATGAAAGTGTGATGTTCTCATCTTTAATTTGTTTCTTGCGTATCATCACTAGCTAGTCAGTAATCAGTGAACAAACGTGTGTGTGCGCGTGCACGCGTCATTTATCTATTCATAGTGTTACTAATTATACTTTAAAGTTTAAGTTATTTACAATAATACCACTATTTTTTTTTCAATAGATGCATTCTGTAACTGTGCTAAGTTTCACTTTATAGTGTTGTCGTGTTGATAGGTGTACTCTATAGTGTTATTAGTTATATTTTAAAAAAATTAACTTACAAAAATGTCACCATATTATTTTCTCTAATTGTTTGATATACATTAGACATTTCTAAATAGAGGATTTGATTTGTTCATAATTCTCTCTTGGCAATCAAGTTCTTATTTGATCCAATCTAATACACACACATATATCATCTTTATGATCGGTTAAAACAAAAAGGAATTTACACCTTTAAAGATGACGAGCTATTGGAGAAAATGCAACATATTGCTTCGGCTCTACTACAAGGCTATTCAAGAATCAAGATTTGCAATTGTTGTATTCTCCAAAGACTATGCATCATCAACATGGTGTTTAGACCAAGTTGTAAAATTCATGGAATGCAAAGAAAAGCTCGACCAAGTTGACGTACCATGATGTTGAGCCTTCACATGTCAAATGAGAACATGATCTTTCTATAAAAAAGTACAAATTAATCACAGTCATCTATTAGAGTTTATTAAGATTTTAGTAAAAAAATAAAATACGAGATAAACCATTAATTTATCTAATTATTATAAAATTGACCCACCTATTTTTCTTTATTTTATAACAAATCCCAACCGTTGATATACTCAAATGAATGATCAATTAATCTTCCCTTTTTGCATGAGAGATTTTTCAATTCTCACATCAACCCTTTAATAATAATAATAATAATAATAAAATAATAATAATAATAATATTATAATATATAATAATAATAATAATAAATAATAATAATAATTAAATGGTAATTAAAGAAGGCAAGGAAGTTGAAAGCATACCTTCATCCGGCAATACTGCCTGCCTCTGTCAATTTTTTTTTTTTTTTTATTTTTATTTTTTTTGCATTTCATGAATTTTACAACTTGGTCTAAACACTATGTTGATGATGCATAGTTTTTGGAGAAGACAACAAATGTGCAAATCTTGATTCTTGAATAGCCTTGTAGTAGAGCCAATAGCATTATGTTGCATTTTCTCCAATCGCTCATGCATCTTTAAAGAGTATGAAGTCTTTTTTGTATCAGCGATCGTACAAGATGATCCACACAATATGTATCTTGGGGATCTTCACATCTAAAGCTCTAAGGAAAAAACAGCCAAAGTTAATTTGGAATTGATTGTGAAGGAGAGTAGCAGATGCAGAAGAGATAAAAACCCATAAGTTTTGGAACTGGAATTTCAATGCATCTGAAACCTACAAGGAACTAAGTAATTGGAATGGCAATTCCTGGAAATTTCATGGCAGACAGATTTAGCTGGGTGCCACTCCAAACTTAAAGTTGACGCAATAATTGATGTTGGACTGTTTTCTTTTTAATAAGAGAAATCTTACTTGTACTCCTAGATTCTACTTCAACTTTATTTTAAAATTCCTTTAATAATAAGAAAAATTTGAATTCATGTAATAGAATTTTTTTTGATAATATTATATGTAATTTTTATTCTATTTATTGGATATTGACATGACATATTTTGATTTATTTTTTAAATGATTACAATTTTTTTTTAAAAGTGATAGGGAATCAAATGAAAAGTTTATCATATTACTCATTAGGATGTTAATCCAATAGTTATACCGTGGACCAACCTTTCATAGTAAAATGAAACGTGAACCTTGATCTAAAATAATAAACCTTTAAGCTAACATAATTAATGGTCTGTTTCAGTTTTCAAAAGTCGTGTCAAACGTGTTTTTGAATATTAGAGTAACTACGCCAATGAATTTTTGTTGGTTTTTAATTTAGAATAATACAAAGAAAAGGGATTGGTTTTTTTTTTTTTTTTTTTTTTTTAAAGTACAAGATTTTTGTGAGGACCACTGATTGAAAAAGGAAAACAAAGCAGTCTATCTGGCTTGCGTTCTGGGAGACGTAGGGCGTCCAACTAGACGCGTGTAATCATTCGCTGGCGCATCTGCTGACCTTTTTTTTTCTTTCTTTTCTCCTTCTTCTCTCCCTCCTCGCTCTCTTCTAGTGGCACTTTAAAAACTGTGTAAAATTTCTTACTGATGAGGATGCTTTTAAGTTTTGAGTTTCTAAAAATATTAGTTTATGAACATTAAGCTTTGAGTTACGTTTATGAACATATATTGTCTAATTTTTAAACATTAAGCTTTAAGTTTCTGAAACATATATAAGACATGTTATAACATGTAACATGGTAAATGTTGTATATAGTGTCTAGTTTATGAACATTAAGCTTTGAGTGTATGATCATATAATTTTAGTTTCTTAACATTAATTTTTGAATTTCTGACATATAATGTCTAATTTTTCAACATTAAGCTAAGCTTTGAGTTTTTGAACATATAAACGATTAACACCATTAACGGTGTAATGAATTTTTTTTATAACAAAAACGACGTTATTTTTGGACAAAGATCTACCTTAAAGATAGACCATGAGCCATGATATAATTTGCATATTAGTCCTTATCTACCTATCGGGATAATCATTACAAATTGTTCGAATCAATTTTTGATCAAATTAAATTTTTTTTTACCGTAGCCTTAAAATCTCGAGCAATTAGCCTTATTGTATGAGCTCAAAAATTTTATTGACATTTTAAAATTGACATTGTGTGAGTATTGTGATTGTATCCCTAGTTTTATTTCCAGTTGTGTTGGTTTGGACTTTTCGAAAAATTAATATGTTTGGTTTGTTGGTTTTCACAAAAAAAAAAAAAAAAAAAAGCAAGCTAAAGAGACACTAAAGAAAAAGCCACTCATTTGTATATTTTGTTATACATCACTTAACTGCTTGCCCAAATATTAAAGTTTGTATTATTTGAGGAAAAAAATCAGTGGAACACACTAAGAAGTGGGGGCTAGGTTTGGTTCAGATATGACATTTTGGAATAGAAATTAAAGTCAAATATTTAATAATAATAGGAATGAATTTTATAAAAAGTAATTTGGTCATGTATAAAAATGAAAATCAAAATAAAAATTCAAAAATAATGAAACATTACTGTAAAAAAAAAAAATGTAACACAAGTTTAAAAAAAAATTAAATATTGCGATATGAATTTAGACGAACAAGAATGACGATAGATTATTTTTTATTTTTTAATTCAAAGTTCATACAAGAAAACTCTGATCAGCATAGTTTATTCATTTTGGTACATAGGAGAGCATAACCTAGCTAGCTAGGTTGATTCCTATGCTGTTTTCTCTCACAACAAGAACAGGACACTTGGCATGGTGAACACAGTAGTTGCTGACACTTCCAAGAAAAGCCCTGAATATAATGTTCATTTTTAGGGAAAATATATTTTAAACGAAACCAGAACCACCCCTAAATAGGATAGTAGATGCATAAATCACAATGACCCAACAATTCAGTAGGTGGGAGACCAAAATCTGGTGCCAGGTGCCAACAAGGACCCTCTAAGTGAACTCCGGCCAGATGTAGCCGATAGGGTTTCGAGCTATTCATGTCTTACCTAAATCTATCACCCTGGAACTAAGAACTAACGAGCTGACCATGTGCTTAAAGTGCCGCTAGGTGAACTTCCGCCAGATGTACCGATAGGGTCGATCATGATGCTTACCCTATATATCTACACCCTGGAACTAAAACTTAATGAGCTGACCAATGTGCTTAAAGGCTGTTTATTTGGTTGCAAGAAGAAGATTTCACCATGCCAAGCCTTATTAAAATCTAAAGAAACTGAGAAAAGTTGAATAACCTTTGGAAGGTCCACGATATAGAATCCCAAGACAAGCAAGAACATTAACCTCTCTATGTTCCATATTCCTCTTTGGATCACCCACTTCTGCCGCTCTCTGGACTAATCTGTCACAAAAATATATATTATCCTTTTACTTAAAGTCTGTTTGGAAATTCATAAAATGTTTTCTAATAATTTTTTAAGTTATAATTCATTATAATAAAAAAATTTACATAAAAATTAATATAAAACAAGAACAAAAAAGAATATTTACAAAACATTTTGGATATGAGCGTCACCAAGATTTTAATATTGTTTGACCTAACCCAATTTGACCCAAATTTTGATTGGGCTATAGCTTAACTTAACCTAAATACAAGTGATGAGCAAGCTCATTTATTTAACACATTCAAAAGAGAGGGTGGGTGGGAGGAGGGGAGAGTAAAGCATTAGAGAGGTGATCGAAGAATATGGAAAACGTAAGTTAGAGGTGGCCAAATCCCGCCCCCGAGCCAAGTCTAGGTCTAAGTTAGTACTAATCAAGACCGACCAAGATAACTTGGGCTGGTCCGTGCCAAGTCTGGGTCGATCCAGGACTAGGCCCAGAATTTTTGAACTTATTTTTATATAAAATATTTATAAAGTTTTTTTTTTTTTTGTTTGAATGAAATTAAACTATTGAACACAATAACAACAAAACTTTTTTATCACTTAAAAGTGCTTCAACCTTTTGATATATATATACAAACTCTCAAAACACTTTTTCAAAGTTAATATTTTGTTTAAAAAATATTTTAAACATTAATCCCAAAATAAAAAATTATATTGATTTTTTACAAAAATAAAAAATTTATAGAACTTTAATAATATTTGAATTTGTATTATTAAAAAAAATTATAAGACTTTAATATTATTTGATAACTTATAAATATTATAAAGTATATTATATTTATAAGTTATAAAGTTCAGGAGGCTTGGCCCGTTTTGAGTTGGGTTTTGGACTATTTTTGTATAGGAGTTTGAACCAGCCCTCGATAAACAATAGTTATGCTATGCAACCATGGTGCACACGTTGCAAAACGACGTCGTTTTGACTAAAACGCGCATCCCATTTATTAAAAAAAAAATTCAGTTTCGATTCCCTCAATAGCATTATTGTGGATATATAGTTATGAATTTGTGGATATATAATTATGAATTGTGAATATTTAATACATTCATTGTGGATATTTTCATTCATTGTGGATATTTATTCATCATTCTGAATTTTGTGTTATTCATTTCACTATGGATATATATATAGTTATGAATTTGTGAATATATAGTTATGAACTTGTGGATATATAGTTATAATTGATTATAAATCAAATTATACACACAAAAAATGCTATTGCCGGAAATCGAACCTGATTTTTTTTTTTAGTGGGATCGCGTTTTTAATCAAAACGACGTCGTTTTTGCAACCGTGGCACCATAGGTTGCACACCATAATTTGCGCTCGATAAGCCGGTTCAGTTTGGACTAAGCCTAGCTAGGCTCAGAAAAGTCCGACCAGCTTTTTTGCCCAATTTAGGATTGATTCACCTTGAACCGGCTCGTAACCACCTCTAAAAGTAAATAACATTAATTTGAAATTATATTGTATAGAGAAAATTTTGCATGTATACTAGCAGCTACCCATAAATTGAGTGCAGAGCTTGGTTGCCTTTTCCAGCAGAGCATCAGCCATCTTTTTCTGATTTTCCCCAAGGGAATTCATTAATTCCGGTGCTGCAAATTGCAATGCACAATCATATCATCACTTAATTTACTTCAACTTTCAATACAACTCCATCTCTTTTAAATTATGATCTATCTAATGTTATACAACACAATAAATATTTCAGAAAGATGCATATACTGATATACTCATACCTAATAGAAAATGGTTTTAAGAAATTTAAAAAAAAATCAAAAAAAGTAGATCAGAGGAGAGTGCATACCGTAGAGCCGAAAGAAGCGGCATGGACAAAGCTATAATGAAGAAGCGGCCTGTACAGTGAAGATGAAGACTCGGAATCAATGGCGGACGGCGACGGATTAACTTGTTACGGTTCGCAGGATAAAATTGTCGAGAGTCCATCGCAGAGCGTGGAGGCTGTTTTCGCTGTCGTCTATAGCAACCATCACTTTGTTCTTCGCTGCTGCTGAGCCAGCATCTGCCCTGACCTATCTCCCCTTCCGCATCACTTCTCCGATTACCCCGACTCACCACAACAAAAATTATAATGTGCTGCCACCATATATTACACCATTATTATATTATTATTATTATTGTTATTATTATTATATTATTCACCTGAGCAATGGGCACGTGTACGTTCTGTAGGTATCGACACTTTCGTGGTGGCGGCATGATTTGACACTCCGCCGCTATAACGGTTGCATTGAAACTGGGTTGAAATTATATAATATAAATGAAAATACTACATATATATATTCTCATTTTACTTCAAAGTTCCAACTTTTCTTTTACATACAAAACCTTCATAATGGTGCAATCAAATTGTCATATTGTCTTTAGAATGATAACTTTAAAACAAGTGTCTATTACTGAATTAGTTTTGCAAGACCAGTTTTTTAATATTACCTATGATAATGTTATATTAAATGACATTACTAAGATAATGTAATAAGTGTTTGGTTCAATTTATTGAGAGAAAAATGATATATGTATTCCATGAAGTAAAACTCTCAATTATGTGTATCGTCCAGCCGACGCACTAGCAGCCTGGGCTCGTCACATCCCCAGAGCCTCTACATTTTTAGAAACCCCAGACCATATTAGAAATTTCTATGGAAATGATTCAAATGCTGTACCTATGGGCGCATTATTTCAGACTAGCGTCCTCCCTGTTCTTTTGGGATCTCCCCCCTCTCTTATTAAATAAAAAAAAAAACTCTCATTATGTTCGTGATTTTATTGATAGAAAATAAAGAAAATAATAAAAACTATGAGCCATATTTTTTTATGGATGATTAAAACACGTCACATAAATATACAATAAAATGGAAATATAAATATACATATATTACTTACTTTATTTAAATTCTAAAGAGAATGTTATATATAATGTATACCAATATATTAACCAAATCATCTTTTTATTTTGTGCCAATGCGTTTGGTGTCACTCCTCTGGACTACCCAAGTGAATTAACATGACAAGGATTTGATATTCCCTTAAATTAACGAATTAAAAAAACTAAACAACTCAACTTGATCTACCAATAACACACAACTTTAATTAAAAGACATTATAAAAATTATTTAACAATTAAATATCAGAAAATTGCACCTCCACCGAGTACTTTCGTAATGCCTCATGTTCAACAGTCAAATTTGGAGCTTAAATAATTATAATTTGAAATATATCTAGTTACTTAATTTCAAACCCTTTTGTTAATTTTTTTAAAATATAATCAATATAATTACTTAATGAAAAAGATCAATTCCTTGAAGTTGAAAAGAACAAGGATTGAACCTGAGACTTCTTATCTTCTTCTTCTTCTCCTAAATATTGTTTACTGAACCTGAGAACAAGGATTGAACCGGAGACTTCTTATCTGGTATTACAAGCGGCCGCCTTTGGTGGAACTAAACCTCTCCTTTTGTGGTAATTTAGCTTGATTCAACCGTACGAAGGAACTGAACAAATTTGGATCTAAACTCTGGAGGAATGCGGACAGGACGATAACTTTTGTTAAGCCACACTGCTACTCCACTGGCCTCCAGAATGGCTGCCAACCAACCAACATTACAGAGTTTCACAACAAGCCATCTTTCGTTACCAACATATTCTACAATCTATGATGAGTTATGGAAACAAACCTCTTCGTTCGGGAGCTTGAAGATGAAGTGCTCGAAGAATAAACGAGCAGCTGACAAGTCAGATATCCTCACCTTCACAACAAACTGTCTCCGCTCTGATGGGAAAATGGTAAACCAAATAAGCTATAGTGAAGTGAATATACATATGGAGTAAGAAATTTTAGGCATGGAAGGAAATGACAATTAATTCCCCGGTGATTTGAAGATGAAGACGAACCCTTAAAGGTGCAATAAACTTAAGTGACAGCTCTGACAGTGCTAATGCATCACCAGTGCGTGCAACTTCATCTGCATTTACACCAATTCTTTCCAGAAGTTCATGCCGACCTGTGAAAATCTCTAAGAATAAGTTGTATGAATTATGACAACAACCCAAAAATTATTTATTTTCATCCAATTCATATAGGACCATGAGTTAACATCACTCAAAGAGAAGGCCAAAGAAAAAAGAGAAAACCAACAAGAACATCCACTAAAACCAATCACAGGGCATAGTGGTGCAATTACAATTGCTCTTTATGTTTTGATTACACTCATTTGCATGTTTGATGTCTCTTCATAAGAAATTAGGTTCATAACTTTAACCTTTCACATCTAACACAAATGGTTTGCTGAGCACCACAAAGTTGCTAGCTGCTGATACTGAGCTGTACGACCTTAAATGTAGTGCGTAAACTTGACTAGAGATTTTAGAGCGAATTTTTTACAAAAAGAAACTGTTAGAAGCAAGGTTATGAGGCTACCTACACCTACAAGGTGACATTTTTAACTCAGAATGAATGCACTTTCAAAGATTGGATGCGGCTAGCTATGCGACTGACTAGTTAACAAATTAATAAAACAGCACAAGTACAAATTCAGCAAAGTGAAATTTCATATTAAGTTGAATATAATAAGAACATCTTAAGTCTATACATGCTCTCAAAATAGGTATTATTTATGGTAAGGCTCCAGGATCATGCAGTGACCGCTGACCAGTGCATCTATGGGCTTTTGCCTTATAGAAAATTTATAAAATTTGGTTAGAATTTAGGATAAGGTAGTTGCTTTCATGGACCAAAGCCACGACTTCTTATCAGAAGGAAAGACAAAGGCCCTACCAAAATCTTAATCTAAACTTTGGGAAAAATCATAGCAAGAGTTAAAGAATTACAGTACTTGGAAATGCCAAGCTAATTACATACAGCAAGACTGAAAACGCAAATTAAGTCAAGAAAAACATTTACAATATTCACTCACAGAATAGGAATTGAGTGATAGATATATAACAAACATAGTACTAAATTGTAGCAATAAAAAAGCACACAAATTTCTTCTGTTAGTTGCTTAGTGTAAATGATTTAGCAGGAAAGCCTACCATGCTGGCAATAACTCGCATAAACAGCATTGTTTACAAATTGTATTGATCCAATTCATAGTCCCGGACTTTGAGTTCAATTTCATGGAATCCACTCATTCTGCCAAACAACAACCATAATGCTTCTACATTGACATAGAAAATATAAACTTCGAAGAAATAATAGAATCCAGAATCCAGAATCCAGTGGAATCAAAGTTTCAGAATTCTCAAGATATTACGCTAATTTCTTAAGTAAAATTTCTAGAAAATCAATTCATGTACAAATAAATATAAAGTCATAAAGGAGAAGCAATGGTTTCGAATAAAACCAAATGTTTTGAGCAGGAGAATTTCAAAAAGAGTCAAACTATTGGGAAATTGAAGCACCTTTGGCCGCCTTTGAAGTCAAGCGGAAGTGCGGAGCAGCATCTAGCCGGAGTGGTCATTGACCGGAGCATCGGTGGCCGGAGCGGCGAACCATGAATGGCCGAATATTGATCAACCGGCCGCGAAGGGTGGGCCCAACAGGATTGGCACGTGAGGAGGAGGGTGGTGTGAAGTGCACAGAATGAGAGAGCAAGGACAGAGACATTGCTCCCCGGAGTGTAGTTCGGCGATCAGGAAAACGTCGGAGAAGTGAGGAGTAGATGGAAATTTCGTTGAAAGGTTTGGGCATTTATTTGCTCAGACTTAGTTATTGGTGGTTTTTAGGTTTTGGACGTTAAGTTATGGGCGGAAATGTTAAGAAAAATGTTAAGTGTAATCCATAGGACAAATTATATCAGTCAACTGTGGATCCTAATCCAATACACAAAAGTTAACTTTATAATGCACAAAATTTATATTCGTAATGTATATAATTTATACTCATAATACACATATACATAAAAATTACTATATTATGAACAAATAAGAATTCTGTGCATTATGAACATGAATTATGTGTATTATGTTAAGTGTTTATGTGTCTTCAGCTATATAATACACATAATTCATGTTTATAATGCATAAAATTTATGTTCATTATATCATGTTTATGTGTATGTGTATTATGAACATAAATTTTGTGCATTATGAATATAAATTATATGTATAATGAAGTCAATTTTTGTGTATTAGACCAGGGTTCACAGTGCACTTGAGTCTTGGGCCACAATATAACGATTGATGGGGTAATCCCGCTTGACCTGGGGTCGCGGTCGGAGAGCTGTACTGACATGGCTCTTTGAAGGGTCTTTCGCCCGCGGACGATGGGGCATGGCGCGCGGCTGGCTCAAATGCGAGTCCTGGCGGCGGACGTCACGGCTTTCACTCGATGGCGCGACAGACTCACAATCAATGCACAGCTCCGGCGCATCGGACAGAGACGAATAGAGTGGCCTTACTGCCACGATCCTCTCAGATTCAACCCTTTGTCGCTCCGATTCATCCCTCCCACCCCATACTTCCCACATTTCATCACTCTCTCCCTCTTGCAAGGTCGGCCAACACCCACGTCCGACGCTAAGACAACGCGCGCTGTGCAGGTTCGTTGTGAACACCCACCTCTCCCCGTACGACGCACCATCCATTGATCTATGGAATATAATTTTTATCAAGTATTTAGGGGGTGCATTTTTTATTTTTTATTTTTTTGAAAATAAATAAATTCAATTAAATGAAGAAATCAAAAATAGAGTAAGAGGCCATGAAGAGGGAATCCCTCCCAATACAATCTGACTAGATCGGGCACCAACCGCTTTTGCAAGCACATAGACAGGCTGGTTCCCGACCGTGGAATATAAACCAAAAACACACGAATTAAAGTAATTATTACTTAATAAAAAAGATGAATTCCTTGAAGTTGAAAAGAACAAGGATTGAATCTAGTATTACAAGCGGGGGCCTTTTGTGGTAATGTTAGTTGATTCAAAGTGACGAAGGAATTGAAGAAATTTGGATCTAAACTCTTCAGGAATGCGGACTGGACGATAACTTTTGTTAAGCCACACTACTACTCCTCTGGCCTCCAGAATCGGCTGCACCAACCAACAAACATTACAGATCGAGTTTCACAATCTATGATGAGTACAGTTATGGAAACAAATTAAACCTCTTGGTTCGGAAGCTTGAAGATGAAGTGCTCGAAGGAAAACCGAGCAGCTGCAATGTCAGATATCCTCACCTTCACAACAAACCTGTCTCCGCTCTGATGGATGGGGAAATGGTAAACCAAATAAGCGATCGAGCTATATAGTGAAGTGAATATACATATATGGAGCAAGAAATTTTAATTTAGGTATATATGGAATTGAAGATGAAGATGAAGATGAAGGATGAACCCTTAAAGGTGCAATAAATTAAGTGACAGCTCCGACATTGCTAATGCATCACCCCTGCGTGCAATTTCATCTACACTTAGACCAATTCTTTCCATAAGTTCATGCTCACCGTGCTGGCAATAACTCGCATAAACAGCATTGTTTACAACACTGTATTGATCCAATTCATAGTCCCGGACTTTGAGTTCAATTTCATGGAATCCACTCATTCTGCCAAAACACAACCAAATGTTTTTTTGTTGAGCAGGAGATCCAATTTCAACAAGTAGAGTCTAACTATTGCGAAACTGAAATACCTTAGGCCGCCTTTGGAGTCAAGCGGAAGACAGAGCAGCATCTAGCCGGAGTGGTCATTGACCGGAGAATCGGTGGGCGGAGCGGCGAACCATGAATGGCGGAAAATTGATCAACCGGCCGGGAAGGGTGGGCGCAATAGGATTGGCACGTGAGGAGAGGAGGGTGGTGCGAAGTGCATAGAATGAGAGAGCAAGGACAGAGACATTGCTCACCGGAGTGTAGTTCGGCGATCAGGGAAACGTCGGAGAAGTGAGGAGTAGATGGAAATTTTGAAGAAAGGTTTGGGCATTTATATAATTATAAGCGCCAAATTATGCTATGCATTATGCTTGTGCACGCTTTTCTATGTTCATAATTACTTAGTATATGTTCATAATTATAAAGTATATATTAATAAATTTTGAACTTTATATTCATAATTATTAAATCTATATTCACAATTACAAAACTCTATGTTCATAATTATAGAACTATATGTTCATATTTCCAATTGTTGAACTATGTATTCACAAATCACAGAATTATATGTTCATAATTTGATAACTATACAATTTAGAAATTATGAATCTACAATACAGAAATTATGAATCTACAATACAAATATTATGAACCTGCAATATAAAAATTATAAATATACCGTAAAGATTCACCCCACAAGATAGGCGTTTCACGAACGCGGACTGGAGAGATAATGGAGTTGTACTCCTCTCCAAGCTGTGTCAACACATAAACGACCAAATCTTTATCAGTGGACTGTACACTAAGCAAGAGCAAGGTCATCAAGCGATAACCCGCATGTCAGTGAGGTACGCCGTAATGGACCGAGAACTTCTGGGGTTTGTGTTGAGCTTTGCCTTGAGGGAAATGATGCGTCCCCAAGGAGGCACTAGCGTAACTGGCAATGAGACGTTGCCATGCATCGCGAGCTGTGGTGGCCGAGGAGAATGACCGGCTGGATTGTGTCAATACAGCTCCCCAGAAGTGCACTGACAATAGTTTGGTCTTGGCGATACCAAACGAAATGACTCGGGTTAGCGACAATGTTCGCGGAATCAGTGAACTTTGGCTGGTTCCTTGACGGAACCGTCAACATATCCCAGGAGATCAAGTCCATCAAGAGTAGCGTGGACTTGCCAGCGCCATACTGGGAAATTCGCTGGTGTGAGTTTGATAGGGAAGTGTGTAGTAACGTGAAGCTGGATGACTTTAGTGGTTGGGTGGTGCAGTGGACGCCATTGAGTAGGAAGGAAGCAAGGGAGAGAAAAAAAATAGTTTTTTTCGTAGAAGATTTTAGGCTCTGGATACTATGTAAATATTATGAACAAGTGATTTATTAATGAAACCACAGGCAGCTATAAATAAGCTCTACAAATGAAAAAAATAGTTATCAGTTACAACAACTAGCCTAATAACTATTATACAGAAGCTAGACTATGACTAAATATAATAACATAAGATATCAACTACACATATCTTTAACATAATACGGTATAAAAATTATGAATCTACTATATTTAAATTATGAATCTACGATTTAAAAATTATGAATTGAAATCGTGCGCACTTTACAATGATACACAAGATTGCACAGAATAACGTCCTTTATATGCTTAGTTATTTTTAGGCTTTGGGCGTTAGGTTATGGGCGAAAATAGGAAGAAAAATGTTAGGTGTACTCCATGGAGTACAATTTCCATCAAGTATTTAATTTTAATTCGATGAACTGACAAAGAAAAAGAAATGAACAAAAAATATAGTTCATTTCTCTTTATTAATCAATCAACGCGGAATTTTTTACACTTTTGATTCCATAATTATAGTGTCACTAACAACTTTGATCTATGATTTTTATGGACTAATTATCGTACACAACTATAGTCAAGGGACCTAAACCGTCCAAATTAAAAATATGAGACTAATTATGAAAAATCAATATAGTCAAAAGATCAATACTGGTAAAATATTATTGTGCGCAAAAAAAAAAAAAGGAAAGACATATTACGAAATAAATTACAATTATAACAATAATAACAATAACAAAAAATGTTGCAAAGAGAAAGGTAAAAAGATTTTTAAAGAAAGGAAGGTAATAAAAATAATAAAAGGAAGTTGGAGCAGGTCTTAACTAACTAAGGTAAAAATTTTAAAATTTGAGGTCATATACTGTTGAACAATTTGCACAGCTTAAAATCTGATCCTGACTAAATATTGAATCTTCTAAAATTTGAGGTCATATACTCTTGGACAATTTACATAGCCTAAAATTTGATCGTGTTTGCCTGGCTCGTGACCTACAAGATAGAAACTACTCCGTATTTATTTATAAAAAATAATATATATAGTTGTGTACCCTCCTATACAAAATAGAAATTACTCCGTATTTATTTATGAAAAAAGAATAATGTGTAGTTGTGTACTATCTTTCACCATTCTCAATTGTTACTTTTATTTTCATAATCATAAATAAATATGCAAAACTACTTCACATGCAGAAAATCATCTACAGATGTAGACAGACGTACATAAGTAGTTAGCAGCAAACAAGAAAAAGGACAGCCGATAACAATGAAGTTTATGGCATCCTCAATCTGCTTTCAAGGCCACACTTTGGACCGCAATCTCATCCACGGCTTCCACAACTGAAACCGGGATAGAATCCCACCACTCTTTGAGCCGCCTGTTTCCCCCCTCCTTCTTCTCATTCTGCTTTCCTTTTCCCTTCTTTGAGCATGCTAAAAACCCAGACAATACAGCCCCCATCAGGATAAACTTGAATGGAATCGCCGCCACCACCACCGCCACGCCGACCATGCCCGCCATCACCATCTTCGAATGCTGCAATATAATAACCATTCAAAATAGTTGACGAGGTTGAAAGTCAGTGTATACTGGATAAATCCTGTCTTTGTAACTTTAAGAAACTGAGTATAAAAAAGTAAACTAGCTTAGGTTATCCATAATTGGTTGGCTCAAGGTCTTGTGACTATAGTAAGTTGGAATAGTTTGTTTAGTTACCTTGGGAGCTTTTGAGATAAATAGTGACCAAAGTTTGAGAATTGTGACATTCAAACGTTGGACTATGTCATATGCAGTTCTTAGCCCCTGTTGAGCTGACACTATGCTCTCCACCGTCGTTTTATCAGATCCGGTGAAGATAACTATCTTGTTGTATGTATTCGCTATCCCTAATTGTCTCGCCCTCACCATTGTAGCAACCATCCACAATAACAAGGCTGCAATGGTCTTGCCAACCCACTCCCTGCATTTTCCAACGTACTCGATTTATATTGTAAATATAACGAGGATGGAGCTAAGTTAGAGCAAATTCAGAAGACTTACTTGTAGATGACTAGAAGAGTTATCAGGAGAACAATGGAAGTGGTTAGTGGCCTTTCCCATGTCAAAATCTCTTGGAAATGAGGCATTAATCCTCCAAATGGCTTCAGGAGACCCTGCAGCCAGTGATATACAAGTCACTATCTGAAAGTGTGCATTTGGTAAACGCCGTTTTGTGACCATAGCCAGCAAAGAACTACAAAGAGGTAAATCACCCTAGATTATTTATAACTGATTGGTTCAAACTAAGAAGGTCAATAGACCAGTACAACTGGAAGTGGAACTTGGAACCTTGTGATTACCAAGCCAATAACCTGATCGACTGGTGTTGCCCCACCGAGCATAGCACTTACCATAAGAACCTGAATGTTGTTGGCAATCCCTTCTTCCCTCACTTCCTCGACTGTAGCTTGAGCCACGTTTATTTCGTTGTCTTGCTTCCTTGCTTGATCAATGGCGTTCTCCAGGGACGACACGTTTTTAGCTTGAGCTACTGCAGGGTTGCCCTCGGGGCTGATTTCCTTTACTTGTGTAGAGGGCATGGACAATTGGCCGGAGACATTCAAGCTCCTCAAGATTGAGCTTGCACTACACAGATGCACAACATCGGCCCTCTTCAAACTCTCGGCAAGCTCTTCGAGTACATAATCCCCTTTCGGCAACTCATCTAGCAACTCGAAGATTAAGAAGCCCTTGGGAGCAGGGGGCGAAATCCTAAGCATTTCTCTAGCGGCATGAAGCCTTACGATTCCTAGTATCGTCCTCGCATGCATTTCCCACGATTCTATTGGCGATCTGACCTCGAAATTCCGCAAGAATCTATGCAACAGCATGACCTCCCTGATAAGAGCCAGCCAGTGGTCACGTCTCGTGGCGCTCGCCATTTCTGGAAACTCTAGGACAACACTCTCTTCCCTACAGTATAGCCAAACGCAAGTCATCATCATATTCCAAAACAAACTCAATCTCATGAACTCTCGCCCGCAACACCAAAGCATTTATAACTTACAGTTCAGAAGATTCAATCACTATAGCCTTATCAAAAATGGGGGAACCCCACGGACCCGTGGCATCTGGTTTTACAGTCTGCTCGATATCCTTCGAAAGGTCAAGCCTAAGAGCATCCTCATAAGACAAGACCCCAGATGCCTCAAAGTAGAGAGCATAGTTTGTTAATGTCAACCTACCTAGAAACCATAGCACCATGAAAACACATCACTCCATAAACTACATAACACAAATTTAATAATACAGACGACCACCTCGTTTCAACTAAAAGCCTGATAGTAAGAACACGCAAAACACGAGAAGATGAAAGAGATACCAGGCCAACTTGTGCCTCGAATATGGCGCACGACTCTTTGCGAGGTTGCTGTTCCTTCGACATGTAGTATAAACTCATCATCTCCGAGTTCAACACCTGTTGGTGTGGACTGCTTCTGCAAATGCCTTATGCATCTGAAGGAAACAGTTGAAAAAAGCATTAATCTACAGTGGAAATGTTAACTTTAACTGATGGGATAAATTTCAATAATAGTAACAATACAATTCAAGCAGTTTTTTTAATACTTGTCAATCTGGTTCAAGAACATATTATATGCAGGATAGTGGAGTCTACTGGCAGAAGTAGCAGTAAGAGTCTCAAAAGTGAAGTGTGCATTAACAACATCAGCTATCACTGGTACAAGCGTTGCCAGCCACACAAATCCATCTTCCCCAACATTTTGCTCATTATCAACCTGCAGCCAACATTCTCAAAACCATTCATTCAGAAAGAACAATTGTGGAATGAAGGAAAATGAATCATTAGCAATTGGTAGTAGTTGCTTACAAGGAGTGGCATGATATCTGAATAGAACAAAGGGATGTCATCTTGTTGTTGATCAGTGGATTTTATAGCCACTTCTTTGTCTTCCTTTTCTTTTCCTGCACATTCCTGTTCACACAAACAATATTTAAACTATCCTATTACCTTATAATAACTATATGGGAAATGAAATTAACAGGCCGGAATGAATCAGTTTTACGTTATATGATTGTTCATCTGCAGAGGTAGGCATCTCCCAAGCAAGCATCATATCAAAGGTGAAGCGGCTGAAGAAACCATCAAGAGCAGCACCATGTGGATCACTGAACATCCTAGCCAGAGCCTTTGAACACGAAAACTCCACCAACTTCCTTGAGTATCCCTTCTCCTCCGCTTCCCATCCTACCTCGAACTCGTCCACTAGTTCCTCCACAGATATATCTAGCGTCCTAACATAAATACACTCCCAAACCCGAACTTTATATCAGAAATTCAATTAAACCCCTAAACTTTTAAAAATAGTTGTGATTATAAAACACATTATTTTAGTAAATCCAAGGTAATAGCAGATGGTTAAGGTTCTGATCCATGATGAACCACCCAGAGCTACATGTAATAGCAGGTCGTTAAGGTTCTGGCGATGTTGCACCCAGAGCTATAATTTGCAGTTTATGTATGTAGTTGAAGAGAGGGGGGAGGGATGATTACCGGCGCATTCGCGGACGACATAGTTTGGCAGTGGAAGAAAGGTGCTGTATCTCCATTTACTGGATGGCGATCGGAGCGCTTTAATGTGCCGCATATATAGTTTTTTCTATTCAGTCAGTTGTGACTTCTTCATGCAAGACTCTTTATAGTAGGGTACGAATTACATGATTGTAGACCCGGTGTGCGCTCGTATCTACCGGATTGAGACTCGGATATTGGAGGGAGACAGTTATCCAAATTAGACCGCCGAGGAAAATTCAAGACCAGAAGTGACGCCACGGTGTGCATGCGGCTGTATCCGTATTCCACAAGACCGTGCTTCCCATGCAGCGTTGGAAAGCATGAGTATATTATAGACCCTTATAGCACACAGGTGACCAGCAAAAAAAATATTAATCCTTTGTGGCTGCTGGATGCGAGCCCAGTCCCAACGGCCACAACGTGGAAATTCTTACCAACTTAAACCACAGGCAACTTTGTTGGTAGGTTTAGTAATACAGGAATCACGGACAGAAGGTTTAGATTTATCATACAGGGTTTTGAATTTTGTCCCAAATAATAATAATAATAATATAATAAGGAAAATGTTATAATGGATTTCAAAAGACTAAAACCCTAACCGTGTGTCTTTGATTTTATTGAAGGAGGATGAAAAAATAAAGTAAGAAAATTATGACGCATAATTTTTTGAATGAATCAAAAGATGACGTGTAAGTAGGGAGTAGAAAATTGAAATGTAATACTAGAGTATGTATAGTATTATTCGAAAGAGAGACACATTTCCAACACTTGCTTGGTGCATTCTCTTCATGTGCTCGCTAGACATATGCGAATAGTCATCAACTAGTTGGTCGCTCTCTCTCTTCTTTTTTTTTTTTGTTTTTTTTTTTTTTTGTTTTGTTTTGTTTTGTTATTTGTCTAATTATTTATTTATTTGAGATAATACCAGGAGGAGACTTGAGATTCTAATTTTATAAAAATAAAATCAATTTTTAGGTTAGAAAAGATAAATTAAAGATAATTGTGTTCCAAATTAAAAGGTATCTATTTTTCTTTTCATGTACTATGGAATTGAAAATATCTGGGGGGAGACATGATCGAAGATTCTAAATTCTGTGAAAATTGAGAGAATTAGAATTGAAATTCTCTCCAATCGAACGAAGAATTTACTTACCTTCGAATTAGGGTGGGGTGAATTCTAATTCCCTCCAATCAACAGATTGTAATATTTTGTTTTATATTAGGAAAATATTTTTCTTACCCCTCTTAGTGTTTTTCCTCCTAAATTCTATTACGATGTAACTTATAATCATTGAGTGTACATCAATTAATAGATTACACCAACTTGTAATCAAATCAAATGCTAAAAATATCCAATTAAATAGTGTCACACATCATGAAGGAAAATTAGGGAGAAAAAATTTAAAGAGTTCTACTACATGTATTCTCATTTCTACTCTCTCACTTTTACTTTATGATGTGACAAAATAATGATAGGATATTTTCATTATGGGGTCCAGAAAAAATGTCTACATCAATAATTTGTGAGAGGGAGTTAGACTTGGAAGTAAAAGTGAGAGTCTATATAGTATTTTTCAAATTTAAATAAACGAGTTGCATTGAAAACATACCTTCAAATAGTCGCTGCAAGCTTTCTCGTAATTTTTTATTAAAAAATAGTTATATAAATTATTGATTTGGAAAATCACTCCGGAATAAAAATAAAACAGGCTAAATTAATTGTAACACGACAGCTGCCCGAAGATTGGGCTGAACTTAAAGAATAAAGACAATCTTCAAGAAAGCCATGATTCCATGTTCAACGTCGGAACTACTTTTTAACCATAGATTAATGATATTTAAAATTTCATGCATTTTACGAGTATTTTTTCTTCTAATTCATATTTACTATTTTGCATAAGTAATAATAAAAAATATTATTATTATTTACATTTTTACACAATAATATCTTTCATACTCAAGTTTCAATCGGATTTATTATAAAAGAACGTGTATAACACGTATTATTTCATTCACAAGGTTCAAATCTAAAACTTTACTTAGAAGCTTTTGAAAAAATGGAATTCTTTATATATTCATTGAATTGGATACTATAATAATGCTTAAGATTTTAGGATTTTATTCTTGACACAATTATTACCACAATTGATTATAAGTTTGAAGCCGAAACTTGAAGCCTCCCATCAAATTGCAATATATACCTCAATTGGTCTATAGCCCCAATTAACTATGAATGTATGAAAAGAGAGTTTCAAATATAAATTCGACAAAATCAAGTATATTTTGCAATATTAACGGAAGATAATGTGTGACGGAGTCAACCAAAAAGATGCTGGCAAGAATCAAACTCGTGACATTCTGATATAGAATTATACTTTAATCATTCGAACACTCATTCTGGAATCTAGAGTTCAATGTTAGTTTTTGTCAAGTGTCTTATTACGAAGATTATGTGTGATGGGTTCGACCGAGATGGTGTTGACAAGAATCAAACTAGTGACGTTCTGGTATGAGAGTCATGCTCCACTCACTCACTACTTAATAGAAACAACATACATGGGATCACTACATTCTTAAAGCATTATTGGTGGAAGGAACAAGAAAGACCAATAAGAAGTCCATTTGATAGAGAAAAGAATTATAGTGACTCAATGACAAGGTCCAAGTCCAAACAATTAAAGACAATTCTTCATTATTATGTTCAAAGATGGTGAAAATCCATGTTAAGCCCAATTGCAAAAACATGAAGAAGAACTCAAACCTTTTTATAATTGTTTAAGTGTTGATTTTGGTGATTAACTTAGGCCCAAATCAGCCCTATTATTTTATATCATCATTAGTTAAAGTGTTTCGCATGAGGAAGAAAGCACTAGTTTGTATTTAGAAAATGATTCCTTAAATCACTTTCTAAATAAGACTATCTTTACTTGATTTCTAGATTAGGTTTATGACTCTTTTTCCATTGTATTTAAGACTACAATGTTACGCCTCTACCTATAAATAGGGCACATCCATAACAGATTTAAACAGATTTTCTTTCAATAAAACTCTTAAGTACTCTTTCTTTACATTTGTGTAAGAAACATTATTGCTAGTTGTGGACTTAATTAGTGGCTAGCTTGTGGACTCGAATCATTTCCTCTCTTTAACCTTAGATTTATCTACGTGGACTTATTCTTGAATTGAAGGAAACTAGATCCGACTCTAATTAATTGAAGATTGTATAATCGAAGTACTTGAAACTATAATAAGGTTCTTCGTAAGTCTTTGAGAAGGAATGTTGTTATCTAAATTTGAAGAAAGCGTCGATTGTCATTTTCTTTAAAAAAAATAAAAATAAAAAATTGTCAACTAGGCCATCCATTTTTACATATAACATAACAATATAACATGTCTCTTGTTTACCTATATAAGAAATTGTTACAATATTATCACACATAAAATATGACCTACTAAAATTAAGAAAGGATATGATAACATGTGCCAAAATTTTACTTGGAATATTGTAAAAAATCCTTACATATATTCATGCTAGTTTCTAGAGAAAAAGAAAGTAGAGGATGTTGATCGTGTCAATAGCTGACGGCTCGTCTACACTTTATTAGAGAATCCATCATCATGTGCCTTTACAATCCATCTTTCACTTCTCCATACATCATCTCAACTATAGTAAATGCTATACCTCTTTGCTTTCATGCATTGCATTTTTTTCCATAAATATATTCATTCAATTATGCTTATTCATGTATTCCTATTTTAAAAACAAAAATCACCAATTTGATCCCTCAATTATTCAATTCCTAGTTTTCAAATTCAACAAATTTGATTTTCGAATTGTTTAAAATTTCTTTAATTAAAGGCTCCGAGGATCAAATTGAAGAAATTTTAAAAATGAAAAAAATCACCATTTTGGTCATTCAGAAGGGTTTAATTGACGAAATTTTAAACAATTCAAATGATTAATTAGTTGAAATTGAAAAGTTAGAGACTACATTGACAGTTGAAAAATAATTGAGGGACCAAAATGATAATTTTTCCTTTTTAAAATTATAATTTATTATGATATAAACTTTTAAATAAATCACTATATATACATTAAAAAAAATTAAAAATTGAAAAAAATT
Organism: Ipomoea purpurea; assembly: GCA_009835305.1. Classification (NCBI taxonomy): domain Eukaryota; kingdom Viridiplantae; phylum Streptophyta; class Magnoliopsida; order Solanales; family Convolvulaceae; genus Ipomoea; species Ipomoea purpurea. The sequence continues at coordinate 28,761 of VALG01011195.1, forward strand.
GAAAATATAACACCACAAAAACTTATGAGAAACTTCTCTCTTACAAATTACAATTAGATCAAGAGATAATTGGTTTTTAACTTTCAAATATTTATATATGTTACGAATGCAATGTAATCCTATACATTATATTATTGTTTCATTTAGTACAAATGTGCTTTCAATGATTGACGACAATAATGACACGTTGTATCCTTATTCTTTATTGTTTTATTTAAAAAAAAAAATTAGTATATTATTTTATTAATATTTAAGATAAGACTAGTCTCTATCATTTTGAGTAAACAAATGTTGATTGACAACTACAACAAATGCACATCTCATTAAATTAAAGTATGCATGATGTAATGGATAAGGTAAACAAGAATTATACAAAAGCTATGCAAAACCGTGAATTAAATTTAAAATCGAGTGATGTTAGAATGACACGATCTCACATCAAGTCATCAACTTTATTTTAAAATGATGATGAGAGGAATTTAATTTGGACATATTTTGAATTGAATTTAAGAAATATTTAATGCAAGCTCTATATATGAGTGCATATATTTCTTTTGAAATTGCATTAAATCGATCTCATATGATATATACTGAGTAAAGCTAGACTAAACAATAATTGTTTAAAACGATATGTTTAAATTTAAATTTCTTTCATAATAATTGTTTGTGAAACCGTATAATGAATTTGTATTAGTGGAGTGTAAAAGTGAATGTAGATTAATTTGTGGAATTAGTTGGTGAAAAGGGTATATTGTATTATATTGTTGGAAGAGCATTTGGGGGCAATTCATTTGCTGCCTAAATCCCAAAAAGTTAGTTATGTTACCGACTTTATCTTTAGCGGATCTAATACTTTTTCTTGTTCTTCCCTTTTCATTTTCTTTACCCCCTATATACGTTATTTTTATTAAAAAAAAACTTCCATATTTATTTATTTATTATTACAATTATACAACTACCGACTTTATTTTTTATTAATGGATTCTCTAAGCTAAATAATATCATCAAAGAATAGTTAATTCCATTTTTAGTCTTCTTGATAGTCCATTTTTAATTTCTTTTATTAGAATATCCTCATTTGGAGTCCTAGTATTATTGTGACATAACCATTTTTAGTCATCTGTCAACAAAATTATTGAAACAAAAATTTTGATCTTTTTTTATACAAATACGGATAATGCCTTCAAGACAATACAAAAGCATGCAAGCGCCAGTGGTCTCGCACGGAACCACAATGGGGAATGGCTTGTGGGGTTTTACTCTAACATTGGGTTTTCTAATAGCTTTGCCAGCGAGCTGTGGGGCTAAAAGATGGTCTACGGCTGGCAAAGAACAGGGGGTTTTTAAAAAGTCATTCTCGAATTGGACTCTCAATCCGTGGTGGGGGCTATGAGTGGGGAAAAAACTGCACAAGATGGTTCTTCGTCCATCTATTAAAGACTGTAAACACTGGTAAACATCTGGACAGGTGATTTTCTGTCATACTTTGCGGGAGATATAAATGTGCTAACATCTAGCCAATCTGGGGCAAAGTGCGAGTTGGGGACAACGTGGCTTGACACCCACCTACAAGTCTAAAACCTTTCTGGATGCTGACGCTTTTGGAGCTAGCGCCATGAGAGTGTGGTGTTTTCCTTTGACCGTAGGATACAGGTCTTTTATCACCAAAAAAATGTTGAACCGTTATTTTTTTCTAATGTTTATTTTTGAAAAAAAAATCCAATAATTGAAGACAGAATGTATGTCCTTATATTTAATGGTATAAATTGTTTTGTTGATAAATGATCAAAATGATCAAGCCACATAATAGTAGACCAAAAGTGAATGATCTGATAAAAAAATGACTTAAAGTAAACTACTACCTATAAATCTAGGACCAAAATGAAATTAACTCCATCAAAGAAATATGCTTCAATCAACTCTAATAATACAAAATTCACTATCAAACTTACATTAGGGAGACAATGAAACATACTTATATAATTGTATAAGTGAAGTTCAAATCTTACGATTCTTTACCCAAATAGAAATCAAACGGTAATTCAACCAACTATATTATTTTAGCTTTTGACCTATGGTAATCAATGTAAATTTGACTTAATTACACTCTAGCACACTCTATAAATAAATATGGTTTTAAAAAATTAAATAAATAAGCGTAAGTTAATTATCAAAATGATCTCTTGACTATAGCGAAATTATCAATTTGATCCTTGACTAGTATTGGTTACCTAATTAAGTTCTCTCAATTTTAAAAACCTTAATAATTTGGCTTTCGTTTGTTTAGTCGTCAGACATCCGTTTACTCAGGACCAACTTAATAATTTGTTATAGTCAAGGGGACCATTTCAGTCATCATACACCATTTCATCTCTTAATAAACAGAAGAGTAAATTATTGAAATGCTTATACATGTAGAAAAGGAATAAAAACGGTAAACGAAGATTCACATAATGGCCATAATAGAATTTCTTTATCCAATTATTCTTATGTACCCTAACTATACAAATGGGAGCAAAATGGAATCATTAGATCCTTAGCAAGTTAGCCCCTACCTCACAACAAATAAATATTGCGCATAGGATGTCTATCACCAATATGCTTATTCACTATATCCTTTGCTATATGTATCTCTTTCAATCTCATCAATCATTTCTAGGAGTCTTGTAATTATTTTTTCCATGATAATGAAGAATGAATTATCCACTTACACTTTCATTATTATCTCATCTTGGTGTCACATGATAGTCTCAAAGTCTCAACTTTATTAACACCCAAACTATGTAAAGTGACAAAGCATCCATATTCACCACTTTCCAATTTACTCAAATTGGAAACTATGCCCTTCCCCAAGGCTAAGAATAACCCCTCTTTATTTTGCAAGCATTTTAATTTACTCCCCCCATCCAATTAATTGATTCTCATTCTCTTTGCTTTCCATCATTCCTTTTTATATCTTATAGCTTTAGATTTTTTTTTTTCTTTTCCAAAATGATGAGTATAGTATAAAAATATATAGGGTAAAGGATCAAGTGAGAACTAAAGTCTTATGAGAATGTACAAATTAATCTCATTCGTCCATGCATCGATCTAGAAATAATCAAGGGTTGAAAATTTAAAAAAATGCAGTAACATTTTCCATAATATACAATATTATTTGCATTTAGAAACACTTCATAGTGTAGGATAATTGATAGTGCACACAGATTATATAATGTATAGTATATATATTATTATATTATTATATATATATATATATATATTATAATGTTGTTAAAAATTCAATTCTACTATGCTCGTATAGAGAATCTAAGTCATAACCTTGTAAATCATAGTCTTTCCTCTTCAGCTAACGTGATTAAGACATGACATTTATATATATCTTGTTAATTTGTTTGGTTTTGTATTTCACTTTTTTTTTGTACTTTTTTTTTTTCTCCCTTCTTTTCTGTTTGCTTTAATTATTATCTCCTTGTGAGAGTTGGGTAGTTGACACGTTAAGATCTCCAAATTATTGAGCTTTAAGATTCAAATTGCTTGCATAACTCCATCTCTTGCTAATATTTTAAAAAAAAAAAAAAAAAAAAAAAAAAAAAACTACATCTCAAAAACTATTATTTATGTATTTTTGGATGATGAGAAAAATAACAGTCACTATTTATGATATATATTAAGTAAACCATATTCTCATGTAATAGGTTATAAATTGCACTTATTAGGTAAATCATACTAGGAAAATCTCATGCAACGGGTTCGACGGAAAGAGCATGTATTGGCAACTATCATGTATTTTTCAATTTACAATATATTCTTCAAAGTTCTTAATTGGTTTGTTCTTCTTATTAAATAAAAAGGTATGCCAAAGACTTGTGATCTAGTGGCACCAAGTTACTAAATTTCTCAAATAAATATTTTTTTTTCTTCAAAGTATAAGATAAAACATACTAACTTGTTAACGAATCGTCTAGTTCCTTCCCCTGCATAAAACATATACAAATATGTTACTCCGTATTTTTTTTATATCAAAATAAGTCTTGTGTATATTATCTCACGTAAGACGTGTAATATTTTTTTAATTAAAATATAATTTTTTATGCATGTTGTCACTAAAAAATATTATATTTTAACCAAAAAAAAGTATTACAAGTCCCACAGTGTTCATATATCATTTCACTTAACATTTTTTTTCTATTTCTCGTAGAAAGGATTCTATATCTATCTATCTATATATACAACTTCCATTCCATTTGCACCTAACAGGCTGCTAATTATCCTTTTCTCTAATCCTCTAAATTAGTCCCCCAATTAACCCAAATTGGGAAACTACAAGTTGAAGCAGTGTTCACTATTTAAAGATGAGCTTCCAGTTGGATATACCAAAACTTTAAGAATTTTAACACAAAGGAACCTTATTGCAAAAAGTGCATGCAAGCACATGTGCCCAAAGTGTTATTACTTATATATTAATATATTCTCATTCCAGATCATTAAATTAATGTTGTCCCAAATTAATATATATTGTATTATGTATATAAACATGATGAGGTAAGCACAATCCTTCAAATCTTTGACTGAAATTTAAACATATTGACATTCTTTATTATTTGAACTAGCCAAATATGAACAACTTAAACTGATTTATTTTTCTTTTCAGTTCTTTACTGGTAAGGTCGCAAGGTGAGATTTATCTGTGGGATTTATTTCGTACATACTCTAACTCAAATAGTGACTGTAAATTTTCTGGTCATCCCAAAATAAAGTATGTGTT